>JASDQU010885074.1:43481-64068 GCA_032191745.1 Picea mariana
TAGTGTCTCGCGAGGCACCCCCCTAGGTTTCCTTGATCCAGATTATTTTGAGAACGAAATGAACGAAGAAATGTAATAAGAAAATACAAAGATATATTACGAGAAACACAAAGATACAATAATGCACATTTTTTATCAATCACATAAATGTACAAAAACTATAAAAATATAGAGCGAGTGAACTCGCTAGAATGGTGGCAACTTATCTCTGAGAAGAGATGTGATGGCTACACTCATTCAGAAGAAGAATATTTTTACAATGAGGCTCTGAACTCCTTTTTAACATAAAGAAAATCCAAAACCCTAACCCCGAAAGATGAAACACCAAAAGGTCTGTGGGCTCCAATGGGGGTAGTTGATACGTCAAATTCCCAAGGGCATAACTTTTGCATACAATATTTTTTTGGGGCACACGATAGGTCATTGAAAAGGTCTATCTGAGGAATACACATGTTTTCATCACACTCTAGACAAATCCTACAGTCTGATTATGCCACACCCAAAAAATGTTGTTTAGGGCCTCAAAATAGCCCCAAAAGTTTAGGACCCAAAAAACTATAGACAAACTGCCAAGGTGGAAACCCCTTTTGAGCCAGTGGAATAGGTGGGTGGCCATCAATTTCTACCTGGATCATACTTCCCCCCTTAGGAAGAAATTTTCCACATTGTGTCAAGTTCTCGTGGAAGATGGGGAAGCTTTCTCCAAATCTGAAACTTGGTGAATTTCTTTCCTTGTGGAAGAAGTTGTCCTGCTTAGCTTGTTGAAGGATTTTATGAACCTATTGCTGGAGGGGTTGGGTCTTCTCAGTTGCATGATCTTCCCGAGTGTGGGAGGACTTTGTCGGTGAATATGTGATATGAGGTGTATGAAGGGATTTATTGTAACTTTTTTGGATTAGACAGTGTGGAGGCACCCCCATAGGTGACACAACAATATTTTGGTGTTGTTCTACAATGTGTTTCTGTTGGATAGAAAGGTCTTGGTTCGAGGTTGCAATGGTTGCAGTGTCCTTCTATTCACCTTTTGACTAGATTTTGAAGAGGACAAACTTTGCAGTATGAGAGATTACATTGCGACACGTTTTTTGGGGGATGGTATTCGGGACTACCTCTGGTATCCTATAGAGATGACCCCCCATAGTAACAATGATGCTATGGGGTTGAGACACATAAACAACATGAAGCTTCCACATTTATGGTTCACCTAATATAACATCACAAACTTCCAGTGAGGAAACATCACATAGCACCTCATCCTTGAAGGGATTGATATCATAGGGAAAGGGACATTATCGGTTGACATGAATATCTCGACCCTAGCGAAGCCACCCGATGTTTTATGGTTGTAGGTGTGGTGTTGTTGGAAAATCCAAATGCTTAATGACCCTTGTTGAGGTTATGTTCTTCTAGCTTCCACTATCAAAAATAAAATGCAGTGGGATCCCCTTTCCCCACATATATGAATGGAAAAGGTGCTCCCCCTCCTCAGGATCCTTTGGTCCTTCTTGTTGTATTTTTTTGGTCGTGATAGTAGCAGTGGGTTATGCATCAACTATCTATATCCTTTTATTATTGTTTGAATCAGAGTCTGCTTTGGGGCTTGGATCTATTTCTTTGATCTTGTATACCAATGATTTTTTCGAGTGACATTCATTGGTGTTGTGCCAAGGAATTTTGTGGAAGTCACACCACTTCCTAGTGTCCTTCTTCATCTTCTCGTTGCTCTTATTTTCCTATAGCTTGGAATAGTTGTCTTGAAGTTGGATATTCTATGAATTACGGTCTCCTTTACCATACTTTCGTTGTTATAGATTTGCAGACCCAAATTCCTTCTTGTTCTACTACTTAAGTTTCAACTCAATTTTGACAACGTATCGATAAGCAACTCCCAGTGATAAGATGTCCAAAAAATCCATTTCGGTTTTGATGTACCTATGTAGATACTCGCAGTATTTTTTAGAACCAGGTGTCACTCAGAGTATTTCTTACCTACTTTGGTGTCCAAGGTATGTAAGGTATTTACGAACTATGACATTGTTTGGACCCTCTCTTGATGTGGCATTGTTTGTCTCATGTAATGGTCCTCATAGTTTCCCATAGGGTAATATTTCTCCTTGACTACATCCATAAAAAAATTCCAAGTGGGCTTGGCCCCAAATATTCTAGACTCCTCTGTGGAACTTTTCTCCCAATAATTTTCCCACCAATTTTTGACATGGGGTAGAGCCTTAAGGAGTGAAAATGTGATCTTTTCTCTATCGAAAAATTTGTGAATATAGAAATAACTTTCTAGAAAATTTAACCACTTTTACAAAGCATTTGCATCGATCTGACCTCAAAATACGAGAATATTGAAATTGACTTGTACCTTGAATAGGGAAGCATCTCCAAATCGACTTCTTGACGAAGACGCACCTGCTATTGTCGGAAAACGTTGAAGGATTTGGGAAAAATTCTCCAACATATCGTTCCTTTGTTGCGCGAGGGATTATGTGAGAAACAACTTGATGGGATATTTTTCTCCCTCATATCTCTTTTCTTCCACCATGGGAGGTCTCTTGGGCTAGCGAGAGTAGTGTCCTCAAGAGAAACTAGCTCGAGACCCAACTCTCTATACCCTGACCTCATTGGGGACATGCCTTAAGAAACGATAAGGAGTATCTTGCTCTGATACCATTGACCCAGATTATTTTGAGAATGAAATGGTGGAAATATAATAAAAAAATACATAGATATATTGTGAGAAACACAAAGATACAGTAATGCACAATTTTTATTAATGACATAAATGTACAAAATCTATAAAAATACAGAGTGATTGAACTCACTAGAATGGTGGCAGCTTATCTGTGATAAGTGATGTGATGGCTACGCTCATTCTAAAGAAGAATATGTTTACAATGAGGCTCCAAATTCCTTTTTAACATAAATAAAATCTAAAACCCTAACCCTGGAAGAGGGAACGCCAAAATGTTTATGGCCCCGATGGGGGTAGTTGATATGTCAACTTCCCAAGGGCATAACTTTTGCATGTGATATTTGTTTGGGGTGCACGATAGCTTGTTGGAAATTTCTATATGAGGAATAAACATATTGCCATAACACTATAGATAAATTCTATAGTGTGATTGTGCCACACCAAAAAAAAGTTGTTTAGGGCCTCAAAACAACCCCAAAAGTTTAGGACTCGAAAAAATGTAGAAAATTGCCAAGGTGGAAACCCTTGTTTTGAGCCAATGAAATAGGTGGGTTGCCATCAATTTTCTCCTGGATCATGCCTAGTTCCTATCACGTGAGGCTCCATGTGACATTAGGTCTTAGTCTCGGGAGGACAAGACAAAATTGGTGAGAGATGCTTATACCAAGTTGTTGATGCCCAAGTTGGTCTGTTTGTCTATGATTTGAAGCACCAGGTCAGTTACAGGTTCTGAGGTATGTTTATATGCATGATTTGATTGACATATATTGGTGATATGGTACATGTTTGAGGCATGTTATGGTGATTTGAGCATATGCTAGAGACACATATTTGTGATGTTGATACATGGTTGAGGTACACACTTGGTATATGGTGGTACATGTATGAGGTGCATGTCTTGGTGATGTTGGTACATGTTGAGGTACACCTTAGTGATGTTATGGTAAATTTATTAGTAGCACATATTGGATATATTGGTATCTTGGTATCTTGGCTATCTTGTAAATTCATTGATGATATCTTATGGTACGTGGTGTATGGCATGATTAAGGCATATCATGAGTGATATGGTATATGGTTGATGCATGAGATGGTACAAGTTTGATACATGGTTGTTGTACATGATATGGTACATGGTTGATGTACATGGTTTGGTGGTGGTGTTGGTATCCATATGAGTGGATCAGTTGATTGATGATGGTATATCAATGACGGTGATATTGATGGTGACAGTGACAGCGATAGGTTGGATGATTGGTTGATCATCAGTGACAGGTTGATGTGACAGTGATAGTGACAGGTTGGATGATTGGTTGATCATCAGTGACAACTTGATGTGACAGTGACATTGATAGGTTGGTTTATGTGACAGTGACAGTGATAGTTTGATGTGACAATGGTAGTCATAGGTTGATGTGATAGTGATAGTGGCAGGTTGGTTGACGTGACAGTGACGGGTTGGTTAGTGGTAGTGACAGTGAGTCTACACTTACATTTCATGGTGGCAGGATGGGGCAAGGAAAGGGGGTTGTATCCTGCTTCTAGTTGGTTTCGAATAACTTAGGGTGTTGGTGCTTCCTTCAAGTTGGTGCTTGTAAATCAGGGGGTCATAGCCTCATTTTGGTTGGTGCTAGAGAACTCAGGGAGTTGGTGATTCATTTATGTTGGTGCTTGTAAATCAAGGAGTTGGTGCCTCCTTCCAATTGGTGCTGTATAATTTGGAATTCGGTGCTTTCTATGAATGTATTCTTGATATATATAAGAAACCATTATGTGGTTTTCTCCCATTTGGGTTTCCATGTAAATTTTGGTGTACTCTGTATCTGATGTGATATTGTTGATTTATTTTGCTTATGGTTATATGCTCATGATATATTAGATGCAATAATAAATGATATATTATTGATAAATTTGAAGTTTGAATATTGTGATTGAAAGTGGTAAAAAGTGCTCATACTGATTCACCCCCCTCTCTCTCAGTATTCCAACAATTTTAATATCCTTCTTATGCTCCAACAAGAAAATAATCCCACAACCATTGTGCTCAACCTTCAACCTAGAATTTAATTTTATATCCAATGAAATTCAACCTTCTCTTATAGAATTCACTATCAAATCAACCTTTGTTGTTTGAATGTTATTAAAATTATGTTTATTTCCCTCTAATTCAGTGGAGAACTAGGAAAACTTCTCTTTTTCAAATGATATCGCATCTCTAGTTATCTCTCACCTCTCTATAAATATTGTAAATATCTAAAATGAGCCTTTGTTCCTTCCAAATATGTGTTTCATCATACCCTTTCATTGATATTGTCACCAACCAAACTGGGTTCAATCCTTCCCATTTTTTTCCCAAGAAAATCATCTAAACTATGTTTGAATGGTGGGTTAGGATCCACAGATTTGGAAATGAATCTTTGATGAGACAAGACAATCTACCTTACATATATTTTCCTTAAATGTATGACAATACTATAAACTAATGCTTCATATTTTTTTTCACTATAAACCAAGTTCAATGAGGTAGGTGTGATATCCCTTGACATATTTAAGTCCCATTCCCAATGTAGAGACCTTCGTCCTACTGAATCACAATTCCCTACACATAATATTAACCCATAGAAAATTCCCATTTCAAACATGACCCTATGGTCCATCAACTCTGCAGTGACTTGACATCCTATAGATCTTACTATTGGTTGTGGAGCTTGATTATCTTCATGTTTTATAGATCTTTGTTTGCAGTCGTGCTTATACCCCATGAAGAATGTACACCCTAGAATACTATACACCCCTCCACAAGGGGGCGGGGAGGGTTTAGGGGGTTCTTCCCCCCCTACGGGGTCTGGGGGGATCATTCCCCCCGACTGGGGGGTCCAGGGGAAAGTGGGCCCCTGGAAGAAAAATTGCCTTGTAAATGTATATTGTAATTTCATAATAAATCTGGACCGTTCATTATAAGGTCACAGATATGAAGATAGAACTTATGTTAGGGTTTTTTTCCCTAGAAGGCAACCCTATTTTATGATGGAAATGTATTGTGTATATGAATTATTGTGAATATTATATTCTGAGAGGAGATATTTTGAAAGAAAGAAGAGGAAGTTGCAGTGGGTTTGTTGTAGGTTGTATCCATTCATTTTTCGGTTAATAAAAAGGAAGGACCTGGAAATTTCTCTGGTGGACTATGTAGCCCACACTGGGTGAACCACATATATATGTGTCTCTATTGTATTGTGTATCTTCTCTGTTTTATTTCTGCATTTGTTTTTATTTTATTTCTCTGCGATATTGTTTTTCTAACACTTACACTAGATTTCTCTATCCTCTTCCCCACCAAAATATGTCACCATGGAGTGGAAAGAACCACCACATGCCTAGGCAAGGCCTATCCTTTGCAACTCACCTTGGTTCCAACTTCTACTTTTTTTAACTTGAATGAAAATTCTTAAAAATGAAAATATTAAATAAACAATGATAATAGATTCATTGACTAGTGATTATTGACATAATGTTCTACAATGGACACGATTCACCCCATAAAAAAAAGAGTGTGGTCACTTGGTCTTCGATGCAGAGAAGGGTTTTAGGTGTGCATTCACCCATACCTTCATTAATGTCCCATCAAGTTGTGAAAATTCACCACCTTCATAGATGATCTATGAAATGAGGAATGGTATAAGTGAATTCATTCACAACTTCCTTGGATGGTGTGGAAAATCTCTATCATACAAGACCAACAAATCCCCTTGTGATATAGACATTGTCTTGATTATCCAATTGTTCTAAGGTCTTCTCTGTTTTTTAGAACTTTATGTTGGTATAGTGAAAGAAATAGTCTTCTTCTATCTACATTAATGTGTTTAACCTTTCTTTAGTGTGACATCATCAATAATTTATGTGGTGGAAACAATATGTAGTGTGGGATAACATATTATTGTTAAATTATCACTTTTTTTCCATAAACCAACTTGAATGTGGTATGCTTTGTCATATTTTTTCATGTTCTACTATATGCTCAAGGAACTGCAGGAATCATTTTATCCCAATCATCTCAATGGATAATGAATACCTTTGTTAGATTGTGTTCTAATATTTTGTAACAAACACTGAAACATAAATTTCCTAACAAACACACTAATGCATTCACCAACAAAATACCTACCTTGATCACTAGGTATACTCCATGAACAACCAAAATTAATCACAATGTTTTCATAAATGAATCTAATGGTCCTTTTTGCAGTGCAATTCCATGTAGGTGTGAATTTTACCCATTACATCAAGGAGTATGTCCTCTCTACCTCTTTTCATTCTCTTTGTGTTACAAGAGGATTGAAAGTATTTATGTAGTATTTTTTTCAACAATAATTGGGAAATTTATATTATAAAAATACTACAAAAAATGTAACCAATGTTACATCCCTATTGTGTTCATACAACTTTAAAATTACTATGTTATAATCCTTAACCAAATTTTCTACAAACCTACAACACAAAATTGCTTGGATTCTAGACAAAATAGCCCAGATTTCTTGAGTACTATAAACCCTATAGTAAAAGACTAAAATTATAATCATGTTAAAATACATTAAAACTAACAGATTGCATAGTATCTGGAAACATCCTTCAGGCTTGTGCTTGTAGGTTCAATATCCTTTTCAAATGTTTCCATCTCTTCCTAAAAATGATTCACCATTCTTCACCTATCACTTCACCTCAAGATAAGCATGCTACCATATTTTGAGTTGAAACTATAGACTGGTCCCCTTTACATAAATTCAAGACCATATTTAAAAGAAGACTACATTCTTCCTCAACCACTTCTACCTACTTCTTCAAGTCCATCAAAGAACCCATTATTTCAACAATTGTTTATGAAATATATTGTTCCAAAGCATGTAATTTAGAAACCAAATTGAAGATAGAGGATCGATTGCAATGAACATGTTCCTCATGACTTAGAAGATCCCAACATATTTATTGGATATCCCAAGAGTCCATTTTGTGTCCAATTGTATTATATTCGTCAACTAAAATAAGTTTTCCCTTCCCCTACTAACCACACTTTCCTGTAACACCCACGAACAAAAATACCCCTACACCTCCTACCAGATAATTCCACGGAATTCCCCTACTCTACCATCCAAGGAGAACCTATGTAGGATTGAAGGATTCGAAGAGGATGTTCCCTAGAAATTTTTTTACCCCTAGCAGAATAATCTTTGGGACATGAAAAGAAGAGATGAAGAACACCCAAGAGAGATGAACACGGATGAAAACCATTATCCCACAAATAGCTTGTAAAACAAGTGCCAAGGAAATATAAGCATGTGGAATTAAAATTTGAAGAATCTTATAGTTTATATCCCATCTCTTCATGTTAAGAATCATATGGGTGGTGAATTTTGGTCGGTGTACCATGTACCAACTTATGTTTACCCCGATATTGGCCATGTGACTTGCCATGTTCCCATTTAATAACTTGTGATGTGTCATTGACTTGATGCAAATTAAGAGATGGGTTTTTTTTCTAAGATTCCATTAACCACTAATTCCCCACATTTTAGCTTCACTCCATAATTGGCCCAACAATCTGCCTCATTTTTTAGCTCCCACAATTCATGATAAAATTATATGGAGATGAAGAAATTTTCTTCTCATCTTCTCCTATCCAAAATGGAAGTTAAAGGATAATCACTCAGTATGCACCATATGTCTAATAATATTTTTAGAACCTCCTATGAAAGAGAAAGATTTCACACCCATTCCCTTGGCCACTTTGATTCCTTTCCATAGAGCATATGATTTTTCTCTGTTGTTGATAACAATGCCAAGACCCAAAGAAAAATAAAGTATCAACTTTCCTCTAGGATCCATGATGATCCCCTGCACCTACCACCCTAGGAAATTATTTATATAGTATTAATGTTTATTGTACATAGTTTTAAAAATATATATATTGAGAAAAAAATGTTATGGGTAATGAATTAAAAAATAACTATAAAAAATAACTATAAAATAATTAGAAATAACAATAATAAATAAAACACCTTGGTTCCAATGATGTGTGTCACTTATGTGTGTTCCAATAAGTGGCACGAGCATGAACTTGGGTTTCAAATTCTTAGTTGAAGGGAAAAATAACATTATAACAAGAAAGTTTTGTAATGCATGAAGTTATCCTAACTGGGTTTTTTTCTTTCATTTTGGTTGGAAGTATCACGTTCTTTGATGATATCTATTCTTTGAGACATACCTTGGTATAACTATAAATATCATTAAAGCTAAATGCAAGCCAAATTTTAGAGACATTTATTTTGTCAAAAAAAAAATTTAATAAAGAGCTTAATACTCCATTTCTAATAATTTGATATATACCATTTTCATAGGAAGTTAACTTGGCATCCTCCCTATTTTAATACTAACATTACTCATAATATCAATGCCATACCTTATAGGTTCTTTGATGGGGGAGCGGAATATGGTTTGACATTAATATACTTTACTTTGGCCTCTACACTTTTTAGTTTTTATCTTCTATATAGATAAACAAGAATGTTGGATAAGCATGAGAGGTGGTAAGCATGATTATATAATTATAATCAAGATATTTCTTTATCCAAATGATATAGCACTCATGGCCCAAGCAATATGTGGATTTCAATCACATATTAAACCTAATATATATATATATATATATATATATATATATATATATATATTACATAGGTTGGGATGTGTGTGAGCATGAGGAAAAACAAAGGTAGTAAGGTTCTCACTCAAAAAGAAGAAGAAAAACGTAGCCCCAAATAAGTAACCCAAGACTCCAAATACTTGGGGTTGGATTTTAATGAAAAATAATTGTCGGGATGTGTGCACAAGGAAAATACTCCAAGGGAGTGGAAATTTATCTTTCTACTTTAAAATAGATGCATGGAAGATCGAAAGATGTCACATTCCCTCTTCCAAACCCTCATTACACTAGTACTCTTATATGGTTGTAAATATTGGAGCCCAAGTGTACCCAAAAGTAGGTGGAAGAAGATGGAATATATACAAAAACACCTAATAACAATCAACATAAGAGTGAAAATTAACTTCCCATATAAGATATTCATTGTGGAATCAACATTATAGCCAATAGAATTGGAGGCTCTTAGAAAAATCATTTTATAAAGGTAAAAAATGACCCATGAACAACGAGAAGTTTCTAGCCAAAATCACCCAAGGGGAGTTGAGAAGATGGAGAAAATAATGGGAACTACAGTGTATAATTTGGCTTAAGTATTAAGACATAGAAGAGGTTAGTGGCTCGATAGAATTAAAAACACTCAAAGCCATATTTAGGAATCCTACAACAAAGTGAAATGGAAGAAACATACCAATAGGAAACAACAATAATACATAGAAAACTTTAACAAGTGAGGGGAAATCAAAACTCCAGACTATTTGAAGCTAAACCATCATGGTGTGAAAAAACATGTGATGGCTCAGCCAATGACCAACACCCACAAAGTACTAAGTCAAAAAGGAATATGGGAGAAACCCATAGAACCATGGGAGGAGAGGTTGTGTACGATATACATGTGGGAACAATGAAGTTGAAATAGAACACCCCTTCCTTATTCATTGCACTATGTACTTGCACATCATAGAAGGGTCCAAAACTTGTACCAAGCTTGCATTCCAAGGACACTAAATAGGGGGTGTTATAACGGTATTCAAGAGATAAATGAAAGTAAGAATAGGGTTATTAAAGAATAATCTACTGGGGAAATCAACACTATAACAAATCCTTAATTTTATATAGTTTTGAATAAAAACAGTAATTGTCCATCATAGTTTTTTCTTCTTTTCATATTTTTTTATTTCATTTGATGTAACCATCAGTGGTTACATGCATGCTTTATTTATTGGTTGTTTTCTAGTGTTCAAAACACATGGCATGCAAATTGCAACCACTTTTTTCCCATATGGCATATGGTCTCATGGATTGTATCAAGGACTAGGATGTTGCATTCCAATAATAGCAAGTAGTGGCCACTGCAAGGATGGTTAAGATATAGAGGGTTGTTAAATAAGGTCAAGAAAAGAATTTTTAAAGTGGATTTTAATAGGAAATCAACACCTACAAATAAACCTTAAATTTATAATATTTTCCATTTAATCAAAGGCTATTCAACATGATTTATTTCTTTTTAATCCATTGTTGTTTTTTGTCATTCGATATAACATTTGGTGGAAATAGACGCTCCATGCATTTTTTTTCATTCATTGTTTTCTAGTGTTCAATGTACATGTCACACATGTTGTAACCACTATTTTATCCCATATGACCTACGATCTTGTGGATATTTATCTATCTATAAGGTAAATGTTAATAGATTGATAGAAGAGTAAAGGTTAGATAGAAGAGGAAATTATTTATCGAGAACTTGTTAGAGTGCTTTGTGGCCCAATGATTTCAAATAATCATATTTTGTTAGGGTAGGAAAAAATGCAACCAAGTGTTTGTACAAAAATATGAATATTTAGGCTGAGGTGTCAAATATTTTACTATCATATCCATGACAATTGTGTTAGATATGTGGTGTACCCTTTGCAAGTAGATGACAGGGGTTTGGGGATTGGTCCTCAAANGGGGGGAATGGGGGGGGGGGTAATGGACCACCCATCAAGGGTTTCAAAGGATAAGATCCAATGGGATTTTGTTTTGGTTTGTTATGTATTATTTTGACCAATGGTTTCATCCCACTATAAGTTGATTCTAGTTAAGGAATTATAACTGTTTGTAATCCATGTTAATGGATTAGGGTTTTGGATGTTGGGGAATAGTTAAATATTGTATTTTGAACGATGAAGATAATACAATGAGATAGAGAGAGGTGTAACTCTTAGTTAGGATATTTTCTTGATTAAGGGTTTCCAAGTTAAATCTTTGTGTATTGTATGTGTGTGTCATTGTTGTTCTTATGTTTTAGATTCTATTAGTATTGTTTTTCTTCCATAAGTTTATCAAACTCTTCATGTGGTATCAAATGAATTTTATTATCTTAGGGGGGGATGCCTTTGTTGCTATGGTTTAGCTCATTATATTAAGAACAAGGGTATCTTCATTTTGTGATAAACCTATGCTTGAGTGGGAGTTTTTCACAATGAATATTGTATATAGAAAAATGACAAGTAATTCAAGAATAGAAATAGAGAAGTTTAACAACTAGAGCTTCAAGTTATGGAAGATAAATATGAAAGATCTTCTTGTAGATAAAGAACATTGAGGTTTTATGGATCCAAGTACAAAACCTATTGGTATGTCGAAACAAGATTTTAAAAAGATGGAAATAAAGGTGAGAATTATAATCTATCTCTACCTCTTAGATTTAGTGGTGTTGAATGTCTCTAGAGAATACAACGCAAAAAATATATGGGATTGGTTAGGGAAATTGTATCAATCAAATTCCTTGGTAAACAAATTGTTTCTTCAAAAGAAGTTTTATCATCTTAGGATGGATGATGGTAACTCCATTACAGATCATATAAATTCCTTTAATAGTCTAGTAAGTCAACTTATTTTTTTTATATTAATATGGAGGAAGAAAATATGTGTATTACCTAGTTATGTTGTTTGTTAGAATCTTGGGATAATCTAGTTGTAGCAATTGACAATACTACCCAATCCACATTAAAGTTTGAGGATGTAGTTGCATACTTGTTATAAAAGGAAATGAGGATAAAATTCACAGAGGATGTTGCCAAGGATGTTTTATCTATAATATTTCATCTCTAAGAGATAAAAAGTAAGTCTTTGGGGGGTAGATCTAAATATCCAAGAAAAACTATAAGGAAATGTTAGAAATGCAATAAAGTTGGAAATTATAAAAAAAAATGTATATCTAAGAACCTTGATAGAACTGAGGGATTTGAGGATGCCCCTTCTACAGAAAGTAAAACCCCCATGGAAGAAGGATATGATTTTTACTTGTCATGTATTGCTTACTTTCCATATGCAATTACATATTTGGATCGTGATGTATGTTTGATCGAATTGGGTGCTTCATTTCATATGAATCCTCATAGGGAGTGGTTTTGTGAATATGAAAAGTACAATAGATGTGATGTTTTCTTAGGAGATGAATCAACAACCAAAATCATAGGACATGGAAGGGTAAATCCATTACTCAAAAGTTGAAGGATTAGAACTCTCCCCAAGGTTTTGCACATTCCATGTTCGACCAAAAAGAAAATATCTATAATTAAGATGAGAAATGCAGACGTGCATACTATATTTGAAAATAAAACATGTAAGATGGTTTCAGGAGTTAAAATTGTATATGTTGGCAAAAAATATTAATGATGGGTGTAATATTTCTATTGTTCCTAAGGGTATCAATGAAGAAGACAAGACTCCCATTGTCCCTACAATGCTATGGAATCAAATACCGGGACACATTAGAGAGAAGGGCCTTCAAACATTACATGGAAAGGGTATGGTTGAAGGTATATTTGACTACTTATTATATTTTTTATTTATATGAATATTGTATATGTGGTAACAAAATTGAGTAATATTCCCATTTGGTGGTACAAGAGTAAAAGGAATCTTGGAGTTGATATATAGTGATGTGTTTGGACCTATGCATATTCCATCACTAGGTAAATATGTGTATTATGTTTCATTCATAGATGATTTATCAAGGAACACATGGGTCTATATCCTTTGAAATAAATATGAGGTGTTTAGAAAATGTAAAGAGTTTAAGGCTCTTGTAGAGAACTAGACAAAGAAGAAAATAAAGGTGTAAGGACAAGTAATGGTGGAGAGTTCTGTAGAAATGAGTTTGAGAAATTTTGTAAGTGTGGGATAGAAAGGAAAATAACTACTCCATACAAACCTCAACAAAATGGAGTTGAAAAAAAATGAACATTTCACTAATAGAAAAGGAAAGAAGTATAATCGGTGGTATAGGGTTACCACGGGAATTCTAGGAAAATGCAATGGGTATTGCATGTTACAAACATCAACATTCATTGATAAAAGTATGCATGAGGCATGGATTGGTAAAAGCATCTCTCTTAAACATCTTATAATTTGTGGTTGTTATGTTTATGTGCATGTTCCAAGGGAAAATAGGAGTAAGTTGGATAATAAAGATGAACAATGTATCTTTATTGGTTATAATGATGGTATAAAAGGTTATAATTTTTGGAACCTAGTAACAAAGAAGATTGTTTACAATCAAGATGTAGCATTTAGAAAGGTCAAATCTATTCCAAAATATTAAGTACAACCAATGGAAGAAGAAACAAAGACGACACAATTTGATTTGGAGGGTGAAGAATCTGAATCAACAAAATAAGATGAACTAGAAAAAGAATAACCTTAGACTCCAATCTTGAGGCAATCCACTTAGGAAACAAGGCAACCGGAAAGGTATATCCCACTCGTTTTGTGTTCTAGTTTTTTTGTATCTATTATTGATGATGACCCTAGAAATCTTAAGGAGGTAGTGGATTCAAAGGAACCCTACAAGAATGCCATGGTTGAATAAATGGATTCTGTGTATCAAAGTGACACTTGGAATCTAATTGAGTTGTCTATTGGAAAAAAACCTATTGGTAGAAAATGGGTCCTTAATAAGAAATTTAATGCATAAGGTATAGATAAGTACAAAGATCACTTAGTAGAAAAGGGATATTTCTAGGTGATTTTGGTGAGGTTTTTTCTCCTGATGCTAAATTAACTTCTATTAGATTTGTTTTTTCAATCACTATTTATTTTGATCTTGAATTAGAACATATGGATGTGAAGACAACATTCCTACATGGGGATATTGAAGAAGAAATGTACATGAAACAAACATAAGGTTTTGTAGATAAGGAAAATAAGGAGCTAGTTTGCAAGTTGAAGAAGTCCTTGTATGGATTAAAACAATTTCCAAGGATATGGTATCAAAAGTTTGATACTTATATATTAGGACTTGATTTCTATATAAGAAAAGTTAATCATCATTTGCATTCCAAAATTAAGTTGGTGATCATTTTATTTATGTGTCCTTGTATGTTAATAAGATCTTGTTGACTTGAAACAATGAGGAAATTGTCAAGGATGTCAAAACTCAGTTGTCTTTTGAATTTGATATGAAAGATATTTGTGATGCAAAGTTTATTTTGAGCATGGAAATTAAAAGATATCTAGAAAATAGGAAACTCTAGCTCAATCAGAGGAAATATGTTTGGACAATATTGTATAGGTTTAATATGCAAGAATGTAAACTAGTTGGGGTTATTATTCCTATAGGTGTACAATTATATTTAGATCAATGTCTCGAGACACAAGAAGGGGTAGAGAAAATATCCTATATTCCCTATGCAAGTGTTTTTGGAAGTATAATGTATGCTATGGTCTATACTATACTATACATTTCCCAAGCAATGAGAGTTTTGAGTAGGTATATATCAAAAACAACGAAGGAACATTGGCCAATTGTAAAGAGGTTCTTCAGATATCTATGTGGCACTTCATATTATGAAATATGCAACCAAAGAATATTTTCACCTCATATAGAGATAGATATGCAAGGATTTATTGATGAATACTTGACTGGATATCTTGAGCGCAGAAAACTAATTTTTCCCTTTATGGGTTGGTATATTTTAGCCTTTCATACAGATATCTCTCTTTTGATGGTTCACCCACAATCTTAAGGAAATATTGCAATTTGGCCATGTTGCTAGAAGAATTGGAAAATTCCCTTAATTAATAGAGAATCAAATATGCCATGAAGGGATATGAGCAATACAAGAAACTTAAAAAATTTCGAAGGAATTTTCTTGTTAACACACCAATAAGCATATTATCCCACTCTATGTTAGGATATTTAGACACTTAGGAGTTAGTTAAGATATACTTGGTCTAATGTGTCATTAGGTAAAAGTATGTTTCTTAGTGTGTTTCTTTTGTATGCATTTGTAGTTAGAAAATCTGATGGTCACGATATGATCCCGACATAGAGTGATCTAACGGTTTATACTCTCCTCGATCTTAATGGCTACATTGATCTGTTGCTTAAAACCAGATTGGTCCATGATCTCTATTTCAAGAGAATGGAGGGTTATTTTTCAATGATCAATTATGAGAAACTCTCTTGTAAAATCTCTTTGTAATCATTTTCTTTTGCATTAATAAATTTCTCCAAGTGGCCGCGATGGTTGGGGGAGTGGATGTTTCCCCATAGGGGTTTTTCCACATAAAAATATTGGTGTGTTGATCTTTTATTTGGTTGTGTGAGTGGTTATTGAAGGTGTTCGTCCTCTACTGGAATACTTGTGTTGTTGAACATGGTATCAGAGCGAGGTTTGAATACCCATTCCCATTGTAGATCAAGATCGTGAAGTCAAGTTGCCTCATATATGGTTTCCTCCATTTTTGTATATTTTTAGGATGAGAGGATTGTTCCATTTCATCCAAAGTGATCGTTTCATTCAAAAATTCTTTCTTTTTCACTCGAAAAGGTTTATGTTTTCCTAAGATACGACCATTTTAGTCAGATCTGAAGTATAACGCCAGAATACGCCCTTTTTAAAATTTTTGCAGAGTATTATTTTGGTTTTCTATTTTTGGTTTCTTGGTTTCTAATCTTTTGAATCTATGCATTCTCTTTGCCCTGTTCCCTGTGCGATCTCAACAAATCAGAAACAAATCGGAAATGGTGCATTTTTTGGGTAAGCTAACTGATATATAACCCGTGTTTTTATCAGGAAGCAAAAAAACAATTCTTGTGTAGAAAAACATTTTATGAGCACGCTCTCTAAGGTCGTCTTCAACATCAACAAAAACAATTCTTGTGTGAATTTTTTTTTTATGAGCACGCTCTCCAAGGTTGTCTTCAACAACAACAACAACCCCAATCCTCCTTCTAAACAATACAATATGTTTTGCTAGCTCACTTGGTTAAAAATTTCCTTATTAAGTAAGAGGTCTTGAGTTCAAGTCCCTTTTTTGTTACTTGTTTGAAAATTTTCATGCATCCATTGTAAAGTATATTTCACTTCAAATATAAAAGTGAATCACTATAAGCAGTTTTATTATTTTATTTTAAAGTTATTTATTTTGCATGCAACTTTATTTTATAAAGTAACTTCATTGTAAAAGTGATCCATGCTTATTTTTATAAAAGTGGGTCACGTCATAAAGAAACTAATTTATAAAAGTGAGGGCATAACTTTCACATCCGAAGTCTATTTTCATTGCTGGTTTTTTAAAACCGCCAAAATTTTTTTAGACATCTCCTTCCAAATCATCATTTTCAGTTTTTAAATCCATATTATATACATATTTAATATGGATACTTCCAGTGATCTTTTTCTTACCAACACCAACTATTTCCAATGGAAATCCCATATGTAGGATTTATTAAGAAGTAAAGGAATGTACCGGATTACCTTGGGAAAAGAAAAAGAACCCAGTCAGGATGAAAAGAAAGTCAAATGGGCTAATAGGAATGTTGAAGCACGTGGACTGATCAAAATTTCTACCTCTCATGATTTAAGGTTCCACCTTCAAGAAATTGATGACCTCGATGAATCTTGGGAAAATATTGAATTTGTGCTTGGTAAAAACAATATTATTCGAGCACTTTAGTTAGAAAATCATATATTGACCTTAAGTACAAATGATTTTTCTTGCATTGAAGACTATCTATATAAGTTTAAAACACTTAGAATTTTATGTGAAGAGTGTAACATAATGTTGGAGGAAGAGCATTGCATATATATTATTCTTTCTAATATAGGTAGTTCATATTATGTGTTTGTATCTACCTTTTATGCCATGAGATATGCTCTAGGGAAAGATTATAAAAACCCACTCTTGATTACTTTTGTGATGCTTTGATTATAGAGAAAGATAAGCTTGTACAACTTGGACTGAACAACATTGCATGTACCTCCAACAAATCCTTAGTCGCCTAGCTAAAAGATAAACCCGAATCCCAAGAACCAACATCTTCGCCACAACAATAAGAAAAACAATGGTCCCAAACCCACTCAGACAAATTTATCTCCTAATGGTGACCAAGGAGAAAAATCTAAAAGTAAGAAGACGGACAGACAATGCAACTTTTGTGGTAAATATGGTCATGATGAGTTCAAATGTTTCAAGAAGATGGTGGCTTTAGAAGTAGTGATGAAGAAGCACAACATCAGTACTGGTTCTACTTATTCTTCTTATTCTCATGGATATGCAATTTATGCTTCTGGTTTCTCCTTCAATGAAACTTCTACTTCTTCTTTTGATGAGTGGCTTATTGATTCTGGAGCATCTTATCATATGGCTAAGGAGAAAGCCATATTTTCTACTCTAAATGAATGTAACACCAAGAAAATATTTGTTGGTGATGATAGATCTCTTAGTGTTGTAGGATATGGAATAGTTTGGGTAGATAATGATCATTTCAATGATGTATTATGTATTTCAAGTCTTTCTTGTAACCTTCTATCAGTATATCAAATCACTCATTCGGGTGAAGGTAAAACTGTAGATTTTTCACCTCACCAAGTTGTAATCAAGGATCTAAAATATCCTCAGCATGTTATTGCAACTGGAATTGTTGATGATATTACGAGGTTGTAGAAGTTTGAAAAATTTGGGCCATTGTCTTTTCCATCATTGTTTGTTTCTTAGCGATGAATTGAGAAAACTTTGGCATGAGCAGTTTGGTCATCTAAACTATTGCTCATTGTAGTAACTATGTAATCAATATATGGTGACTCGTCTTCCTCTTGTTTCATGAAAAGATGGTGTTTGTGTCGGTTGTGTTCTCAATAAACATCATCAGGATAGTTTTGACAAACGTGCCTCTTGGCATGGCTCGGGCCCTTTGCATCTCATTCACAGTGACTTGTGTGGTCCACTTTCTTCTCCTTATTTTTCTGGGTGAAAGTGTTTCTTAAATTTCATTGATTACTTTTCCATACGTACTTGGGTTTACTTCTTAAAACATAAGAGCAGAGTTTTTGACAATTTTCTAGCCTACAAGGCCCTTGTGGAAAATAAATCTAGACATCAAATTCAAAGGTTAAGAACATACGATGGAGGAGAATATGTGAAAAATAATTTTACAAGTTACTGCACTACACAAGACATCCAAATGCAACACATTGTTCCATATACACCACAACAAAATGGTATTGTTGAGAGAAAGAACTACACATTAAAAGAAATGGATAATTGTATGATCCAATCTAAGAAATGTTATTGATATGTATTCACATCTATAATGTCCCCAAGGCCGATCCCTATTGTAAATCATGCCTATGAAGTATAGAGCTTGCATTATGAATTGTAATTATGTTTTATAGGCTGNTGTTAAGGCCGGGAGCCTGCTTTTGTATCTGTAATCATGCAGAACATTAATAAAAATATAAACACCACTGTGTGCAGACTGACCACGATGAATGAGTGATGGGGGACTAAGCTTCCACAGAGTGGGTAAGGGATTAGGGGCTGGAAGGTTGGAAAGAGAAGCTAAGTGTTGATCCTAGGGGCTTAAGTCCTTGGGAATAATATTTTAATATTATTCCAAAATCCATGTGAAATATATGTTTTGTCCTAAGTTCCTGGAGAGGAATGCATGTTGATGGATTACATGCAGCTTCATGGGTGACATGTGTCGACCCAGGCACATGCAGTTAAAAAACTGCGAAGTCAGTCGTGGGGGTGGGGGTCTGCCATTTCTGTCATCCTCTGCCTGGGTTCACGGGGATGCCCATCTGTACCTATTTTTCCTCTGCATCTACATTTTCTTACTCGTGCACCGTGAAGGAAACCCTGACAGGAAAATTGTTTGCTCTTTCATTCTTCCATTCTCCACCTGAGTCGCTTTTCCATTCCCCATCCTTCGTGAATTATGTTTAGCTCTACGATCGACTTCTGTGTTGATTCCTTGTCATGCACCCTGAATCTAGTGGTAAACTCTTGGACCAAGTCATGTCTCCTATGAAGTCCAAGCACCCTGTAAATGTCTGAACCGTGCTGTGTCTTAGTGTGGATTGTTGTCATTTTTTGATGCCCATACCCAAATTCTTGTTGTTGTTGTCACTGTGAGTTAACTGAATTTCTATTGTTGTTGTGATTATCCTCACCGTGCGGGAATTGAGTCGGAAGGGGCTGAAGAACCGGGTTTTAAGGCCCTTAGTTGAAGAGGCAGTCTGCCAGGCCTGTGAGAAGCTATTTCCAGGTGAAGGAGTTTGTTGGGAAGTGGTATTCTTCTAAAGAGAGTCCAACACCAGCTACGGAGCTCTAAGACTTTTTGATCCGGCTTGTTGTCGAGACCCAGAGAGGGAGGTGAAGCACTGATGGATTGTGCTTGTGAAGGTGTATACTCCCAGGCGGAATAGGCATGTGCGGAATGAGAGTCCATGAGTAGTGGGCATAAGAAGGCATCTTGGGAAGAATCCTTCCAGTTATTCTGTGCAGTTTTCCCTGTAACCTCAGCCTAGACTAGGATTCCTTTCCTTGGGTGGAGCTTAGTCCCAGCTCGAGGGTGACCCACTACTGAGCTTGATGAGCAGCATGGTCTAAGGTTGGGAGGTTCATGGAAGGCCTGCATGTAGTTGGTGAAATTACCACGGTTTCAAAGATAAGTATCAGCATATGCTTAATATTATGTTTTTCATGCCTGTGATGCTTATATGTATCATGTATTATGTTGTGCATATGAATTATGGCTAATACCAAGGATTATTTATGTTAGCAGTAATCTCGTGCTTACTCTGAGTTAAATGTGTTTAATATGACTTAAATGCATGTTATTAATTAAGAATGAGAGTGATGTTGTTCTGCACAGTAGCATTTGCCCGGCCAGTGGGATGATGGTCGGGGGTGTT
>JASDQU010885075.1:0-17269 GCA_032191745.1 Picea mariana
CCAGGTTTGGATGGGGTCACATGCCTTATCCATTGCTCTCTTCAGGACAATGTCTCTATGGTCGCTTCAGATGAGCCAAACAAGTTCTTGTGGGTCCATGTTCATGGCTACACCCCCCTCCCTTGGGATCTTTCATCGCAGTCTGTTATTTTTGTCCAACCTCCTCGTACTTCAAAAACCACCGAGATTCCCATGGGAACACCTTTATGGTCTTGTACGGAATTATTTTCTATTATTCTCATTTCCTAACCACACTCTGTCAAGTAGTCCAACCAATCCCTCCCTCTTGGATCTATTGCCATGAACTGTTAGTCCAACGAAGTTGTAAGATTCACTATAAACACCTCCATTTTCAACTTCACTCATAACCTGCCTGCCCTCCCCCCACTCTGGAAATCTTATCATCACCTTCTTCATCATAAAAAGAAAGATTTCCTTACTCTGTGGAGACATGAGCTTTGTGAGGCCCTCTACCACTCTCCCAAAACTTTCTAGCAGACCCTTTTCCCCAAGCACACTTCTCTCCCCTTAGATATGGACCTCCATTCCATGTTCTCTCATACTATCACCCTATACAATGTTCTTGTACAGGACCCACACACATCACTTCCCTACCACAACGTACCATGATTTCACCTATGACAACATCAAGAGAACAGTCAAAGTCATCTACACTAGCAAGGCAGTGGATGAGGAATGCCTCTAGGATGAGTTCTTCAGGCATGGTCTTTACTCCCTCAACTCCCACATTGTCACCTATTTAATCATGTCATTTTCTCTAGTTTCCCTCAAGTCTGGTCCCAACACATCATCTACCTAATTTCAAATAGGTGCCCAACTCAAATCCCAACAATTATCAAACCATCAAAATTGGGCATACCTTCTTCAACCTCTATGTTATAGCTCACCTCCTACAACATTCAAATGGAGTTAAAGAGGAGGCGTCTCAAGGATAGAGACCAGGCAAGTTTCTGCTCAAAGTACAAGACTGTGGATCATATCTTCACGCTTAGAGCCATTATTAAGGAGGCTTGACACCACTCTTTGAAAGTCTTATGTACTTTTATGGACTTTCAAAAAGTGTTTGACACAATCTCGAGAAAGGCTTTGTTCTAGCAACTCCATGACAATAGTATTTTGAACACCCTATTGATAGCCATCATGAGACTCTATGAGTCGATTCTAGGTTGCCTCCGTACAACCCACAACCTATCAAACTTTGGTCAAAGCACAATTGGGGTTAAGCAGTGGTGCCTCCTCTCACCAACCTTCTTTGGGATGTATATTAACAAGCTAGAGTCTTTTCTCAATGAGCATATTTAATAAGGAAGTCTTGTCTCCTACACCATGCTCTGATCTCGTTGCTTCCTTTTGTTAACAACTTGATCAGTACGGCCTCTTCATCAGATGGTCTTATGAGACAAATAAATGACCTTTCTTTTGCAACCTTCAACATTTGATGATCAACTAGGGTCAAACCATCATCATGATTTTCAACACATCAAAGTGTGCAGTCTTCGACCATCATTCTTCTTCTAGGGGTTGAGATCAAGATCACCACGACATACACCTATTTGGGAGTTTTGAACCTTCAAACATCAACTCAATAAGGCTCATGTCCCTTTGGCCCTCTTGAGTGATAGTGTTTCCAAGATCACTTTCACGACACCTCATCCAAGATGCACCTTATGGAGACAATCAACAAACCCACAATTTTTTATGGCTTAGAGCTCTAGGTTCTAAATATGTTGCAAGTCGATTGGGCTAGCACTGAGAGAGTCCAAACCCTCCTCCTATACATTATCCAATGCAAACAAATGGTTCCCTATCCCATTGTCCAGGTGGAGTTTGGGGCTTAGCCTTTACACCTGGAGACCATTTCCCACTGGTCTTGTTCCTTCACAGAGTCCATATCTTTGGACATTCCACCTCTGAGAGGGATCAATATCCCTACCTAGCACTTTGTTCACCAGAGACCATCATCTTGGCCGAGCCCTCCCAATACGGTCCATTGTTGGTTTTGTTATCGCGCAGTCTGTACTTGGATGTAAAGGAAAGGTAAATGAAGACAAACTGACGTAATGGGAGACTATCCTATCACTGTCACCTCAATAGGATGTCCCTTTCTATCTAGGGTGGTAGGCCCAAGGGAGACGTCCCCAATGACCTGGGGTTTTGAGAAGGCAAAGGTTTAAGGCTAAGTAAAAGTTTCCCTCTCACAAGTCACCACCGATCAGAAAGTCCGGCTAAACAGCCAATAAAGATAATAATAACCAGAAATGTACCTGCCTCGAACAAAGCAACAAGAAACTATATTTGCAAGGTCACTTGTTGGTTAGTACTTCATATAATTGGAGACTTTCTCAAATAAAGCAATAGACTGATATATTGATGAAGCAAATCAAAGATGTACAGTAGCAATAATCACAATACTTCACTTCACAATAAATGCTTTAAAGAAGCTTAAAAATGAACAAGAATGATTTATTGTCAATGTCACAATACCAACATTCATTAGAAGCAAGGACTACTATGCATTAGCTAATCTTTCAATTGCTTGAAGAAACATTAATTGTTGTAAGGTAGGACTATAACTCAAATGGATAATAGTAGCAATAGGGTTAGCAAGTCAATCTAAGCTAGGGTTAGAGTGTGTTAGTAGTCGTTTCAAAGATATTGGATATTTTGAAGGTTGTGATCAAAGCACTCAAGCAAGAAAGTCTAAGACCAGTGCATTCATAGGGAAAATGGAGTCAAAAGTAGCGGCAAGAGTTGAAGGAACAATATGATAATAGTAGGGCCAAAGACAAGAGGAATTTGACAATGAAGTGTTGGTAAGCCAAGGCTTCAACCATCAACCCTAGAGGAAATCGGCTTACTAAGGTGTAGGTAACCCTAGGCCTTAGCACGTTTTCCTCCTTTAGCTTAATGACAAAGTAAAAATGGCTAGGATGAAGAAAAAATGGTAGGGTGTTGCAATGGCAAGGCCCTAGCAATGTTTTCAACAGAGAAAACAGCTCCTTGGTATAATCTAGTAGGTAGATAGCAATTGGAACAAGGACTATAACAAGTGCTTGATCTCTAGGATTTAATCTAGCAATTTCATTAACAAAATGCAAAGTAAAGGACCATAACCCTTCAAGTAAGAGAAGGATTGCAAAAATTCACTCACATTTACCATGTATCATCAATGCAAAACCCTAGTTATAGACTTTCCACCAAGAAAAATGCCAATTACATCACAAAAAGGCTTCCTTCAACAAGTGCGCACTAGTATTTCAGCCAAAAACCCTAAAGGAGGGCGCAAATTTCAGACCTCACACAAGTGTGAGTGAAAGATGATGAGAAAAAGAGAGTTTTAGCTCTCTATTTATACACTAGCAATGACCTTAATTTTACTTTTAGGTCACAAAAGGCCAACATGGCCAAAAATACATCAAAATACTGTTTTACATTAAATGTCATAATTAAAACCCTAATCAAGCATTAAAGGTGACGTCATGCCCTTTTAGGGTGACGTTAGGCCCCTTTAGGGAAACGTTGGCCTCCTGGAGCAAAACATTTGGCCTCCTTGAGCCTCTGGAATCTGCCACACGTGCCACTTGGCATATAACTGCCTCCCAAAACCTCCATAACGTTGCATGACATCATAAAGTGTCTCGAGTGACGTCATGGGCCTTCCAAGGCCAACGTTCTGGTGGAAAGGGTACAACCCCCCTAGGTACAGGTTTGCTAAGCTACCTCTGGTGGAACATCCTCTTCTCTGGTGCAAACCCTCTGATCTGTCTCTGCCCCCTGCTGGGGTCTCAACATCCATCTGATGGGCTTTCAGCCCCATGGAGGTCCGAACTAATCATCTCCCCATGTGTACCTGTCCATCGGGTATGGCCCTGCACATCAACAGATATGCCCTCCATGGGCTCATAAGTTACAGGGATCATAGCAATGTCAATCACATCTAATCATCAATTTTATTGAACATGTGCATAAAAGCCCTCTTACCCTGACAAGTGCTCAAAGACATTATACTAATCTACAAGCCAAGTTTGGAGGAAACGTTAGGATGTCCTATTGTGCTAATGCTCACTAGATGTGGGGTGTTTCCGGGAGAAATCAAATCCAAGCCATGTGAGTGGATGAAGTGGGTAAGGGATGTCTAGGCAAGGGGTGCAATGATAGCAGGGAAATGTATGGCTTCCTGTGGGTGCCTCTGTAGAAGGTGAGTTGCACCTGTCATGGATGCAAATGTTTCCAAGCCCATTCATGCCTTCTATCTTTATTTTTTATTGTTTTTTCTTCAAGAAGCTAGTTAAGGGACACTGCCCTGGCGTGGTGACCAGTGGTGGCAATGTTACCCACAAGCATTTCACGAAAATGAGAAGGTTGCCTCGTGATGAGACCCCCTTTCTCTTGGCTATGCCACCAAGAGCCACTACCCTGGCGTGGTGACCAGTTGTTGGTAGTGTCATACCGCTACATGCCCATGGACCTAATAGGTTGGCTCGTGATGAGACCCTCTATCCTCTAACTAGGTCTTGTTTTGTCATTTTTATGGGTCCCTCTGTTTCTTGTTGAGAATCTTTTTATTTCTTTCTCGAGGATCCCTGGGTGAAGCATCTCGAGGTTTCATTCTTTGGCTTCTATCTTTTGCCAGCTACTTTTACCATCTAGGCCTTTAGCCCCTTCTTCCCACAAGGTAAGGTACAACCCTTAAGTATTTGGCCAACCCAATGCATGAACCAGTGTAATGGGATGGATGAGCGGGAGAAAGATGGAAAGTGGTAAGTATGGTGGGAGCAGACGATGGCTTCTCATGAATCCCCCCAGTGGTAACTCAAAACCTATGGGCAGAAGCTTACTAGGGCATCCTGTCATTCACCCCAGATATGGTCAAGTGGATAGGCATAAGATCCAAGCACCCGTTAGAAACAAAGAGAATCAAATGCACATATTCAAAGGTTTTGAGGATCAGAGTGACACATACCATGATACCCGGACTCATTACCTCATGGAGCAAGATCCATTTCTGCTACAGGACCAGGCCGAGGTGATGGATGTTGTTGCTGCTGACAAAGTGGAGGCGCTGAAGAATGAAAAGATGGGCCCTCCAGGGCTCTCGGTACTCCATGTCTAGGACCTGTGGGCCTCGAGACATAATCTCCTTAGTTATCCCTAAACTGGGGGATAACAGGTTCTTAGAGGCTTCTCAATATCTCCAATCCATTGCCATCTCTCTAAATCATCTCCCCCTCTTAAGGTACTCCTTGATGGACCAAGTCACCTTCTCTCATATACATAGGACCTAAACCATGCAATGAGAGAGGGAATCTACAAACAGCATATTCAAGGCACCTAGAAAACACCACCAAAGGGCCTAATCCCGAAGTTGGCTTTCTACTTTGAGCATTTCATAGAAATAAGAGATGTTATGATTAGTCAACCCCACTATACAAGCAAACTTTGGATATGTTCCCTTAAGGCCTCCTCGAGTAGTTTCTAGTGGGCTCTCATAGACTCCGAATCAAAACCAACCACCACATACCATCATGGTCTAGTAGGCTCTACCAACTATATTACCTACAGACACTTGAGATGGAGGACCATTTCATTTTCCAGTGCCACAACTACTATGAGATCCATGGGAAGTTCCATCACTTATTCTAGGACACAAGTGACCCTTGAAAGACTTTCTTCCACTAGCCAAACCAGTGGTGCCTTGCTCTCTACATGAGAGAATCTCTTGGACATGGATACCAGGCTCTCCATACCCCGCCATGATCGAAAACTTTCAAGTGGATCATTTCTTACTTTTAGGTTGTCTAGTCGAATCAAGGAAACAAGTGGAGGCAATGATCTAGGGATCTTAGGATGGACCTTCAAGCAACCCTATAAACTCCACATCGATGAGGCCTTGGCTCTCTAGTCAACCAACCCCCTTTGGGAACTAACCAATCTCCACATGTATCTTGTGGAACCGCCATCCACAACCATATGTTGTGCACCATTAGACTAGAGGATAGATCAACAGATGAGGCAACATGCCCCATTCAATGCAGCTAGGATTCCTTCCAAACTTTGTTCTCCACAACCTTTGATGTTAAGAGAGCAAGGCTCTCTCACTCCTGTGCTCCCCCTAGGATCATACAACTTGGTTCCCTCATCCGACCACACCCTGGAGGACATTATCCACTAGTGCACTGACGAGTTCACATCATTGATGACTCTAATGGGAGATAGTCTCTTGGTCACAATACTTGTCTTTACAAATCAATTTTGGCATTTCTTGACATCATCATCTCCTCTTTATTAGTATTGAGTTCCTTTTTCTTTTAGCTCTCTAACCTATCCACATATTTTTATGTACTCGTACTTTACTTCACTTCCCATGTCTTTGTAATTGCTTTTATTGGCTTTACTAGCTAGGTCTTTAGTTGTTAGATGAGTATAGATCTTCTAATTTTGGCATCTTAATAGGAGTTTCTTTGTATTCCTGGATGTACCTTTCAGTCCCATTGACCTAGAACAATAATAAAATTATCTTAACTTATTATCTTATCTCATGACCCCCCCTCCATTTCCTCCACTCGTAGAGCCTACTAATGTCTCCTTTGTCACAAGAAATGCAACTTTCTTGCCACAAGGAGATGGAAGCTCCTCGAGGCCCTCTTTCTTTCACCTAAGACCTTCCAATGCAACGATTTTCGATGGATCATCACAGCCAATGATTATTTCACCGGGTGGGTTGAAGTAGTTCCCATGAAGAAGGCAATAGATAAAATAGTCATGGAGTTTCTAGAAGATAAGATAATTACTAGATTTTGTTTTCTAGCAAAGATCGTTCCTAATAATGCCAAAGCATTTAGTTCAACCAATTTATCAAAATTTTGTTTCAAATATGGCATTACCCTATCCCACTCATCTAATTATTACCCATAACGGAATGGTCTAACTAAATCCATCAATAAGAATCTCATGACAATAATGAAGAAGATTGTGGGTGACAATAGGAGATCCTAGGTTAGCAAGATTAAACATGCCTTGTGGGCAAATCGTATCACAATGAAAGAAGCTACAACAAAAAACCCTTTTGAATTGGTATATGGAATGGAGGTTACTTTGCATATTCCTCTGGAGATTCCAGTGTATTAGTTGCTTCAACATTTTACTACAAACCAAGAAGCAGTTCAAGCGAGGGTGAATCAATTGGTGGAACTTGATGAGAAGAGACGAAAGGCATTAAATCACCTAGTTAAAAGTCAAGAGAAGGTCAAAGGCACATTTGATAAAAGGGCCCATCAAAAGGTTCTGCCAAAAGGAGGCTTGGTCCTCATGGGCGACAAAAGGAGAGAAAAGAAGAGAAAGCATGGCAAGTTCTACAACATATGGTTACATCCCTACAAGATTGAAGACATCACTGAAATAAATTCTTTCTATCTCAGCTACCTGGATAGAGAAAAGATGCAGCTGCCCGTAAATGGGTAAATTTAGAAATTGTATTACTTTGATGGCATATAATACCATAGATAGATTAGTATAGTAGGATGAATATGATCTCATGAGTAGTGGAATAAGAGAATAAGTCTTTCTAGACAGTAGAGTAGGATTTATTTTTATGTTCTTTTTGGTATTTAGCTCTTGTCTTGTTTCAGAGTTGTTTTTGGATGTACTGCATTACATTATAACTCATGAATATTGTTGGTTTTATTATTTTACATGGATTTTAGGGAAAAGTGCAGCCAACCTAATGGTTACTTCATATTAACTTCCATAATAATAATAGGGACAAATCCATATACTCCATGAGGAATCAATAATATTTATTTATTATCCATTTACATAATTGACATCATATGAGATACAAAGACGTGTATATAAATACACATAGGGATGATGACTTATCATAATTACATAGACTTATAATGCCTATTTACATAATAATTTACCTATAACTTATTATTACATCATAAAAAATGTAATATACCTTAGGTATATTAGAAAAAATCTCGACTTGCCCCACCACATGATCTAATCAATTCTACAACAAGTTGTATCAAAGGTTGCATATTCTGGAGTACTCATGCACTCTATTGCCAAAGTAAATGTCCCCGTATGGAGCTAGTTGTTAACCCTCGTGTTGCATGAGACTTTGCACTCGTGATTTTTTTTTGATGTACTTACACTATTATAGATCTCATGAACATTGTTGGTTTTATTATCTTATGTGGGTTTCGGGGAAAAGTCTTGACTGACCCCACCACATGTTCCGATCAATTCTATGGCAAGTTGTATCAAGGATTGCATATTTTGGAGTACTCGTGCACTCTATTGCGAGAGTAAATGTCCCCATATGGAGCTAGTTATTAACCCTCATGTTGCATGAGCCTTTGCACTCTTGATCTTAAACACAACACTTGTGATTTGCATCACAATCCAATTCTACCTGTGATTTTCATCACAAATGTCAATGGCATGTAGGTGATGTTGATGGAGCATTTGATTGACACGGGGCCACTATGATTTGTACACACACTTTCCTTGGCATTTTCCTTGTGACTCTGTTGATCACATATTAGGTGGGTGTTGAGGTGTCTTGAGTAGGAGTGTTAGTTGGCACACTTGTTCACTTAATATTATTGGCCTCTAGAGCACATCACCGTGAGGAGATTATTTTAGTGATATATCTTGGTTAGAGAATGTGCTATTTGCTTCATGGATGGACAATTTATCATGGTTCGTGGCTTTCCTAGCTAAGTACTTTATCCATATGTTCATTTGCATGGTGGTCTAATCCCTTGGGGATTATGGTGCTACATTATTCATGACACATTTTTGTATAGTAAGGGAGCACCATAGAAGACATGGCCTTGATGTTGGGCCTCGTATATGAGTGCCCTAGAGGATATTGATGTTTTGATGATGATTGGGCACTCTCCTAGTGATTGATCTATTGATGATGTGGAGTGCTCCCCTTATTTGGCATCCTCTCACATATTAGGCATGGGAATATTCTATATTGCACTTGCTCCTCCTTAGCATGAGTTTCTATGTTGATCTAGCTAATGCCCTAGGGTATATTGACCTCTCTAGCACTTGGATGGCACATGTGGCATCATTATTCATCACTTGTGTGGAGTACTCCTCCTTTGGCACAAAATTTCATGAGTTTTTTCCCATCCCTCCCAACGACTACATGGTGCACAGTTTATGGGTTGTTTCCATCAATGGAGGAGCACCCTAAGTTATATGCCTATCTTGAGCTTTCGGATAGCATCTTTGACTTGGTTGACATCTTACTCCATGGAGCACTCCACCTATTTTAGTTTTTGGCACATAATTTGAGGTCGTACTGTTACATATCATAGATTTCCATGGAGGTTATCTCCTTCTCTCTTGACTTGAAGTTGGTTACAACAAACCTTGCACATTGATCTATGCTAGCATGCCTTCCTATTCCTTGGAGCTATATGTTGGCACATTTATCGAGGTTGTTACAACTTGGAGGACGAGTAGGATGAGTTTTTGAGGATAATGACTTGGTCCTTGGGATATTTTCAGCCTATGGTTAATTGAATACTATTTTATTCATGCATATAGTTGAGCGCTTCCTCATTTGAGATCCCTTGCAAATGTTTTGATACTCTTATTGGAGGTCGCACCAAGGAAGGATTAGTTCAACATCTCCTTTGAAGATATGATGTGGTCAAATGATTTGCTAGGAGAGACATCCTCTTTGCAATCATGACATGTGGCATACCACTTGGCAATTAGCATTTTATTACTATTTATTTGACTTCTCTCTTAGGAATTAATTAGGAGTTATTATTTGTTTGTGGTTTTGTAGGAGAGATCTAGGATCTCGTTTCTGGATATTATTATTTTATGTAACAAAGGTTTGAGACTGTTCTCTAAAAAAGGGAACCTCCTCCTATTGTTAGAGGTTGTTGAAATTTTGTGGAGACACTTGAGACGATAGCTTGAAATAGTTTGAAGGTTATTTGGGGCTTGTGGCTTGTCATTTGGATGTCATTTGCTGAATATGATTGTTAGAAGTTTTGATCTCTTCAAATGCAGTACGAGGGCTTGATGACGGGTGACTTTTTTCCTCATTTAGAAGAATTAATTTGTGGATGAATTCACTTTTAAGTTCTTTATGTTTTTTGCTGGAAATGTCAATGAAAACCATGTTTCTTAATTAGAACTTTCTCAAATTCACATCTTTTAAGTTGCAAGCATACCCTTCTGCAAATTTGCAAATTTTCCTTTATTGCGACCAATGAAATCAGATTTCTGTGTTCATAGACAACCAAATAAGATTTTTGTAGCTTGCTAAATACAGCCATAGGATTGTCATATTACTTAGGGAAAAAGTTCATAATGTTAAATTATGAGCTTGATTTCTTATGCGGATTATTTCTTTAAATTCTTCAACACTCTGATTCCAGCTTAATACATTTCAACAATATAGAATCATCACTGAATAGCAATAACCATGTAGATACATAAGCATGCACATCAACAACACATGTACCCTAGGGAAACCCTATACAGGGAGAAAAATCCCAGCAAACGACCTTCCTTTATTGCATTAATAATGTATGATCACTTACAAATATCCAACATGAAAAATATGTTCTTAAATGAGCTTGCCAAGATGATTTTGACCTGACTGTGCAACCTGTAAAAACAGAGAGACCTTGCTGTCCTAATCTGTTGTTAGATACCAGCACTGTGGACAGAATTCATATGCTGCCTTAGGACTCCTTTGTGGCCTTTTCTGCTGATATATATCAGCACTGTTTCCAGGTTACCTTTGTTGTCTTTTTGGACTGATATACAGTGTACACAACACTAACACAGAGAACTTTTGCTGCCTTAGGACTGATATACACAGCACTGTCACAGAGAACTTTTGCTGCCTTAGGACTGATATACACAGCACTGTTCCGGAGAACTTTTGCTGCCTTGGGACACCTATGCTGCCTCTCCTCCTTCACCCTTACTCTGCATAACAAGTGTGTAGAATGAGGGGTTGACCTCTGCTTATAAAGGAGTAGAGAGGAGAAGGAGATGGCTTGAATTAGCAGCTTGAATGCATGCTTTCCTAACTCGACTTTACACTTCAGAAAATAGACCTTGGACATGAGTTCGAAAATAGAACTTGACTTGAGACTTCAGTTACAACTCGCCCTGGACTTGACAATGCATGCGAACTAACTCACCATGCACATGTCATGCATGGCATGCATGCAACATGCAACTAGACATGCATGCAACATGCAACATGCAACATGTGACATGCAACAAACTTGACAACTTTGACTTTGACCTAGACATGCAACTTTGACTTTTACAACTCGACTCTTTACATGGCAATTCGAATTTCTCTTCATGGTGGATAATATTACACGTGCCAATGCACTAGATCAATACATTTACAATATTAGGAAAATCGTTTGTTTCTAGCTCATAGGAATTTTACGTTCAACCCAACTTTTGCTAGATGCCTTGACTTTTGCTCATGGCTCACAAGGCTTGACTAGGCTCACAGAGGTTGTACGTTCCCCCTGACTTTTGCACTAGTCTGTCTATGCTCACAGAGGTTGTACGTTCCCCCTGACTTTTGCACTAGACTGTCTATGCTCACAGGGGTTGTACGTTCCCCTTGACTTTTGCATTAGACTTACATAGCATCTCGTTCATCCTAAATTTTGGTTTGACTCACAGAGGTTGTACATTCCCCCTGGATTTTGTCAATACCTCTCAAGACTAGTTGATTCTCCAAATCTTCCCGGCTAGCCTTAGGGTGGCCCACATGGCCTCTCATTGGAGAATGATTGTCGATGCTACCAAATTTAACACTCCCTCTCAACAAGGGAGTCATTCTCAACCACACCAAGCTTGACTCTCATCTACACAAACTATCTCAATGGAAAATGCTTTGTTGGGATATCAGCTACCTGCTCGCTCGTGGCTATGTACTGTAACTTTACAGTTTTTCTATGGACCAAGTCTCGGATGTAGTGGTACTTTATGTCAATATGTTTTGACCTGTCATGAAATACCGGGTTCTCTGTCAGTTTTATGCAACTTTGATTATCACAGTGAACCACCCTCGTCTCGAGCTTGTCATCAAACAACCCAGAAACCAATTTTCTGAGCCATATTGCTTCCTTGCTAGCATCACTTGCTGCAATGTACTCAGCCTCTTTTGTACTCTGTGCAATGGACCCTTGTTTCCTTCTTGACCAAGAGATCATAGCGGATCCTAAACTGAAGCAGTATCTGAAACTACTTTTCCGGTCCACTAGGCTTCCTTCCCAGTCAACATCTGCTTACCCATGCAGAAATAGACCACCATTGGATGTATATCTCAAACCATAGGTAATGGCCCTCTGAGATATCTCAAGATGTGTTTTGTTGCCACCCAGTGTCTCTATCTCGGTTCATTCATGAACCGACTCATTGCAATCATTGCATAGCATATATCTGGCCTAGTGGGGATGATGTACATCAATGATCCAATCAGCTGCCTATACATGGTGGGATCCACCAAATCTGAACCTGAATCAAAGTCATGCAGCTTCCTCATGTTGGTAACCATCGGAGTAGACATGGATTTGGAATCCATCATACCAAACCTCTTTAGTACATCCACTGTGTATTTTCCTTGTGCAAGAAATATCTCACCCTGTCTTTTCCACACTTCCAATCCTAGGAAGTAATGCATCAAGCCTAAGTCTTTCATCTCGAATTCTAAGATTAGCTCCCTCTTACACCAGGCTATTAGCCCTTCATCTCCTGTTAGAAAGAGATCATCAACATACATGATTAGTATAACAAGTTGGTTCCCTCTTACCTTGAAGTACAGATTTGCATCAGCATCACTTTTCTGAAAGCCCAGGCTTTTAAGAAAGCCATCAATCCTGTCATACCAAACTCTGGGAGCCTGCTTAAGACCATACAAGGCCTTCCTTAGCTTGCATACATGAGTGCCTTTGTTATGCAGTACAAAACCATCTGGTTGTTCCACAAAGACCTCGTGTTCAATCTTTCCATTCAAGAATGTTGTTTTTACATCCATCCGACGTAGCTTCCAACCAAGAAATGAAGTTAATGCAATAATAGCTCAAATGGAGGTATACCTGGCTACCGGGGCAAAACTCTCCTCGTAGTCAATTCCTTCTTTCTGAGTGAAGGCTCTAGTTACAAATCTTTCTTTGAACTTTTCCACACTCCCATCAATTGCATGTTTGATCTTATAGATCCATTTGGAAGAGACCATTGATTTGTCTTTTAGCCTCATCACAATGTCCCAAACATTGTTCTTTAGATTTGACCTGTATTCCTAGAGCATGGCATCCTTCCATACTTGTAATTTATCTGCTTCTTCAAATGAAGAAGGTTTGGCATCACTGATGTTGCTCATCAGTGCAACATAGCCTCCAAACCTGTGAGGCCTCTTACTTTCCCTGAAAGTTCCTTTGGGAGCAGCTATCTTTTCTGCTTCCAGCATTGTTTCTTTAAACCACCCTGGTTTCCTTTTGGTTGGAGGTTCTTCAAGATTTCTTTCTAACTCTTCAGGAGGTTCTAGGGGCTCATCACTTGGCCCTTCATGAGGTTCCTCCCTCTGATCATCTGACTCTTCATTTTCAGAAGAGGGTGAAACTAGTTGAACTGCTTCCAATTCCTGTTGAAACTCTCTAGATTTCTGGAATGTGGCTTCCTCATGGAAAGTCACATCTTTGCTTACCTCTATCTGCCTCTGACCTAGTACATATATCCTGTAAGCCTTGGAGTTCTCACCATACCCCACAAAAACCCCTTTCTTGCCTGAGGGTTCCATCTTTGTCCTCTTTTCCTTAGGGCCATGAATATACACTCAACACCCAAATATCCTTAGATGCCCAACTTCAGGTTTGATCCCTGAGAAGACCTCTTCAGGAGTCTTGTCCTTCAAGATAGCATGTGGACACATGTTCTGAATATACACGACAGTGGAGGTAGCTTCTGCCCATAAAGAATTTGGCAAATCTTGGTCAAACATCATGGCTTTCACTGCCTCACAAATTGTCTTGTTTTCCTCTCAGCAACTTCATTTTGCTAAGGGTTATATCGCACGGACAATTGTCTCTTGATTCCTGCTTCATTGTAGAAATCCTCAAACTGGAGAGATTCAAACTCTCCTCCATTGTTTGTTCTAAGGGTTCTTATGTGTTTCCCTTTCTGCTTTTCAATAAAGGCTTTATACTCATTGAATTTATCAAAAGTGTCACTTTTAGCTTTAAGGAATATATCCAACATTTTCTTCAATAATTATCAATAAAAATAACATAATACAAACAACCACTGAGTAAGGGAGATGACATGGGACCACATACATCAGAATGAACCAGATCTAAGATGCCCTAAGCTCTGTTGTCACTACTAGGAAATGTTTTTTTTATATTTTTACCAAGCATGCATCCTTTACAAATTTCATTTTTACTAAGAGAAATAGAGGGCATGCCTCATACCATGTTCTGTAGATCTGGAAGTGCTTTGTAATGAAGATGTCCAAGTCTTATGTGCCACAACTCGCTGGAGCTAGTTGTATCATGATCCAATGCCTGAACTGACTGTCATGTCACGACGTACAGTCCTCCTCTGCGAGTCCCAATGGGTTTTGTTGTACTCAAGTGGCTACCTTTAGCCCATAGTAGTGCCTTCCTGTCCTTGAAGATCACCCAATATCCCTTTTCCTCAAGGGTTGCAACTGATAGAAGATTCTTCTTGATCCCTGGAACATATAATACTTCATCAACATGAAGTCTAGCCCCAAATTCCAATCTGAATGAGATAGAGCCTACTCCCTCTATCTTGTAACATTTGTCATCCCCAAGCTCAACCTGCTCTGCAAAAGATTTTTTCTTGAAATCTAAGAGGATCTCCTTGTACCCTGTCATGTGCTTTGATGCACCACTGTCTACTAACCAAGTTTTCGGCACCGTGAAAACTTTATTGGATAAGGCAGAAACCAGGTAATATTCTTTTATATTTTCTTTCTCATTAGGACTTTTCTGTTTTCTTTTAGATTCATCATCCTCAGTAGTTGAGGCATGATGTTTCCCTTTCCTTAGATTTTTCTTCCTATACCAGCAGTCTCTAGCAACATGACCCAACTTATTGCAACTAAAGCATTTAATCTTAGATGTATCAATACTTTTGCCTTTGAACGTACCTTTGGTGTTTGACTTCCTCTGAGAGCCTTTCTGGAAGGCGACTTTCTTCTTTCCCTTGAATCTTGATGCTAATGTTGAATGCACTTCTTTGGTTGGCTCGCTCCTGGTAGCAGTGCGACTCTCCTTGTTGAGATTTGTACCTTGGGAGGTGTTCCCCATGTGCTTTTGTCCTCCTTAGCACATGAGGGAAGGTTTAGACACTTTGTACCTAGTACTTTTGTCTATTTTCACTTTGACTTTCGTTAAAGTGAATTTTGGTCACTTTTGGCAAAAGTGAGTATTAAATCACTTTGTGGTGATTTTGGAGACATAAGTAGACATAGGAAACTTAACCCAAAAGTGGGTTATGATTTAGGGATGCATGGGGAGATCTCAACCTTTCATTAGATTGAATCTCAACCCTTGATCTCTAGGTTTCCTATTCTTGCCTAAAGAGGGGCAAAGGAGTCTAAGGAGGGCGCATTGTTCATAGAGAGTTTTGCTTGTTGGGAGAGGAGAACTCTAGCTATGGAGATGAGGTCAGTTGCATGAGGTTTTGAGGAGGTGGTCGCTAGCTTTCCCTGTGGGAGACTTGGAGCAGCTTGCTTCCATTATTTACTGGAGCTATTCTACATTTGAGGAGGGCGCATGGTCTTGGCATGCTTATTCCTTCCTGGTAGCATATCTAGCCATCAGATTTCAGTGAGGTCAGTTGCAGAGTGAGGACATCAGCAGGAGTTTCATTCCTGTGGAGGGGTTTTCCATTCTGGCATCACAGTTGATTTCTGGAGCATTTACAGTGGTTCTGGCAGTTTTCATGAGGGGCGCACCATCCAGGGGCGCATCTGCTTGATAGAGCTTGTGTATCAACTCAGTTGGAGTTGCTATTGTATCAGGTTCCATCATTTATTGTGTTTACTATAACCCTTACTTGCTTTTCCTCATATATACATATAGATCTCAAACTGGTTTTTCCCGGGGGGGTTTTGTCCAGGGTCATGTTGACCAAAAATACTGTGTCTACAAATGCATGCTATTAGTTCTTAGATCTGTCCATTATCAGATGTAAATGATGTATTAGGTGTGTTGTATTTATTTGAGATGCATGTACTAATTTCCTGTTGCTGAAACGACATGCTAGAGAACCCAAATTGAGAATACAACCATAACAATCAGCTTAAAATAAACATGACTGTTGGCTGTTATAAAACAGCAGAAAACTAAAACAAGACAGCAGAAAACTTAGAGCCTTTGCTTTGTCAAAGACAGACCAAGAAGGCAAGCTGATAGGACCTGGAATATTCACATGGTATCAGAGCTTCGGTGGCTGATTTTTGGGACAGTTTGGACAGCATATTGTGTGGCTGCTATATACTTCTATTTGGCAGATTTTGAGGACAGCCATTGACTCCTTCAATGGTTGTTACTTGGCAGAATTTTTTAGTGGATTTTTTGGGCAGTTGGACACCGTTAGATCAGTCTCTTTTCACACCTACGCAGTAGGAGTGAGGCTGATTTTTGTGACCTCTTTTCACACCCATTTTGTTGGGAGTGAGGTCAGAGTACATTGTCTCTTTTCACACCTGTGTTGACAGGAGTGAGACAATGTGTTCCTTGGCAGAGCAGCGTCAGTTGGGGATTGCAGATTGGCAGTGATGTCAGCATCTCAGATGCGAGTTGAGGACAAGCTAGCTGGGGCTAGCAACTGGTCATCATGGAAGGCCAGGATGGTCTTCGTCTTGGAGGACCTCGAGCTATGGGATATAGTTGAGGCGGTTGTTCCTGCTATTCCTGTGACTGCTCCCGTCTTGGTGGAAAAATACAGGAAGACGAACAATAAGGCGAAGAGGACTATTTCTGATGCAGTCCAGGATCACATTATACCCCATGTGACAGAGAAGACTCATGCATATCAGATGTGGGCATCGTTATGCAAGCTATATGAGAGCTCAAATGAGAACCGGAAGATGGTTCTTCATGATCGACTCAGGGGCATTCGCATGCTCAAGGATGAGTCGGTGACTTCATTCCTTGGTAGATTCACTCAGATCAGAGACGAGCTTGGAGCCGTC
>JASDQU010885075.1:17369-50978 GCA_032191745.1 Picea mariana
TTGGGTGCTTTGTGTTTTGTTTCAGTAACCCTAACCTTGGTGGCATGAAATTTTCCTTCAACCTTTGGCATAAAGATCTTTGATAGATCATGAACTGAACCTTTAACTGAGCATAACATTCAGGACCTATTTCTATTGTGGTGGTGTACTATCTTCAGAGGTAAGGTTGGTACCACGTATGCTTTCTAAATTGTTGCTTCTAGTTTTAGATCTGAGTTTACAATAAGATTGTTTATTAGGCAGTGCATAGATCTATAACATGTGCTCTTTGTTTGAATAAGTTCTGCTGGTATAAATTTGATTGTTATAGGTCTGCTGTTATATATTTCTGCTGATACATTTAGAGAGCTGTTTATAACTGTCTATGATCTGAGTATGCAGGTCTGTTGTTGTATCTAGTGCTGCTAAGTTCTAACACAGATCTGAAAATTGTTCATCAGATAGATCTGTTGCTTTCTAATTCTAGATCAAAGTATCACTGTTAGATCTGATTATCTTCTAAGCCCTGCTCTTCTGCTGTTAATGTTTATCATAGATCTGTTCTTCCATATGCTATTTTCACTGCTTATGTTCCTGATCTAAGAAGTATTGCATTAATTTTTAAAAAGAGACTGCTGTTTAAAACTTTACCCTAAAATCTAACACTAGCTCATAGGAATTTTACGTTCAACCCAACTTTTGCTAAATGCCTTGACTTTTGCTCATGGCTCACAAGGCTTGACTAGGCTCACAGAGGTTGTACGTTCCCCCTAACTTTTGCACTAGTCTGTCTATGCTCACAGAGGTTGTACGTTCCCCCTGACGTTTGCATTACACTGTCTATGCTCACAGAGGTTGTCCGTTCCCCCTGACTTTTGCATTAGACTTACATAGCATCTCGTCCGTCCTAACTTTTGGTTTGACTCATGGAGGTTGTACATTCCCCCTGGCTTTTGTCAATACCTCCCGAGACTAGTTGATTCTCCAAATCTCCCTGGCTAGCCTCAGGGTGGCCCATATGGCCTCTCATTGGAGAATCACTGTCGATGCTGCCAAATTTAACACGTAAGTCATGGCCTTGTAGACTCCACATGCGCAATAGCATTTAAGGCACTAATCTCCCCTTTCAACCACCCTAAAAATTAGAAAGCCAACCTCTTCATTTTCTTGTTATAAATTTGAAATAAATTAAACTCCACATCAGAACTTGGATTTATTTTTCCTAAGTCTTCTTTCCATTCATTGTGACTATAATTTAGTTGGCTTAGGGTATCTTAAGGATTACCCCCTTCTGTCAGAGCAGAGCTGACCAAAAGTGTGTGAAGGAGCCATTGTGTTGACATTGGGTAGCCCTTCTTTAGTGACCCTAGGGTCTTACTTGAGATTTAGAACTTTCATATCAAGAAGTAAGGTTTTGGGTGGTAACAGATGGAACACATGCACTTGATAGTGGTTTTCAAGATTTTTTTGAAATGATAAAACAACTTAACAAGCAATACAACTTAGAACAGAATCTGACTTGACCAGTATATTTTTAGCATCACGAAAGAAAGGATGGATGTTTTAGAAGAACAGTCGGGTGTTGTATACAATGAAGATCCCACCTCATCAGTGTATTTTTACTGTAAACCTTGAGAAAACATTACTAATTTTCTACGAATGCAGATAGGAGAGCTTTTTACAAAAAAATATAATCTTCACGCAGAAGGAAAGTTGAGTAAGAAAAGAACTGGTCCCAATGAGTTTTCAGGTATCATATTGGGCAGATTCTTAGTGGTGTCAACAAGTAGGCATGTGTTAAGCAATTGTTGTTGGAATAATGTTGCACCAACCATCAGGATATCAATTACCACATTCAGAGGAGCATTTTAAAAGTAGATCAGAGTAGGTGCCATATTCATTGACTACAGAGAATGAAATAGTCAGGGAAATTTTGGGGGGCTAAATTTCTCCATTGGTTAATTTTCCATGTTTTTTTCAAAAAAAGATTCGCCAATTTCCATTTTTTTAAATAATTTACCCAAATTATATATGATAAAGTTATTTCACTCTAAAAATCACCAAAAATTTCTAGAAACTATATAAAATCCTTAAAAAAAACCTACAAAAATATAGCCAAACATTTTTATGGTTGGCATTTTAAGAATTAGTAACATTTGCCTAAGTTTCTACACTTTAATATAAGTATGGATCATTAAAATTTTCCCTGGAAATAGTACACTTGCTACCAAGTAACTTGTCCATGCTATGCACAATGGTTCGAAATATAGCGTGACTGTACTGCAAATTATATGGAAGTGTGTCCTAATTAATTGATTTTTCATGATATCAACAATTATATATCAGCTTCCAGAAAGAAAAGAATAGATGTCAAGCATTTTTATAAAAAAAAAAAACAGATTTATTGAAAAATATATTAACCAAATAATATGTGATAAGCGTCCTTTTATAAGTATAGAAGAACCTCAAAAGGATATCAGTTAAATGTTCTTTTCATAGAAATCAGACATATTTTCAGCTAATTTGTCATTTATAGCAAAACAGAATCGGCAACTAAAATTTGTACTCGCTCTCTATGGAATATTCCCCAACTGCAGCATGTTTTTAATTATATGTAGATATGCAGTGGTATATTTCTTAAATCTATAATATGCCTTAAAATAGGGTAGATACGGTTCTGTAAGGCTCCGTACGGCGCGACATGGACCCATGAATTTCAAAAAAAAATTAAAAATAAAAGGGGGCATATTACCTAACCCTAAGGCCTACTCAAACCAAGTAATTAATGGTAATATTAAATTCTTAAAAGTGACATTCTCCTTTATCTTTCATTTTCATCATATTCTCCTTTGTCTTTCATTTCCATTCTCCTTTATCTTGCATTTTCATCCTATTCTTCTTTACCTTTCATTTTCATCCTTTTACTTAAATTTTTAACATTATCATTAATTGTTTTAGGATGTTTGAGAGTGGTTCCAACCTCATTGGAATTCATATGGAGAAAGTAGAATTTTAGATCATGTTGACCGCCTCTCCAACATAGGTGGTCAACTCCATGTGCCATGAAGAGATGCATCATCAGATGCAAATTTGTTGAAGACCTTTGGTTCTACAGGGCATTGTTTGGCCCAAGCACTTCTTTTTGTAATTGGAATTTCCGCACCCATGCATGGGTTAATAATGTAATAGGTTTGCATGAGTCATGTCTAGGTCAGTTACCTTGGGATCGGTTCACTAGGAGAGTTCCTTTCACCAAGGGTTTTTTATCCTCAGGTTATCAATTGGGCTTTTCAGCCTTATTGATTTCCCTTGAGTTTTTTCCTCACACTTGCAATAATTCCTCCAAAGTGGTGAACGACGTTCCAGTGGATTTATCTTTTGGTAACTATTATAGGGAATCATTGTAAATGACCATGCAAGATATCTCAAAAAGTTTCACGGAATTTCGTCGAGTCTAAGTTAGTTTTTTTTAATTAATTAATTTTTAATTAAATTTCCCTAAGTTTGGAGGTTTAATTATTTAATCAATTAATTATTTTTGAGCAAATATTGTAAAAACTAGTCCTTGGACTTTTGATAGGGGTATTTGTGCTCAAAAGAAATGGAATAGCACCCCCCACATCCATGGACCAAATTTCAGCTCAGTCGAACAACTTTTGCCATGGGTTTGTCCACCCGGAGTGTCAATCAGTCTAAAACAGTAATTTTAATTGTTAAAGTCCAAACATGGCAAATTTGTAAAAATGTAATAATGAGTCAAAAGGATGTTTAATGATGGATTTAAGATAGAGAGAGACTCCCCCAAGCCTTAAAAAATTAAAACTAACTCCTAGAACTTAACTCTAAAACTAATCTGGAAACTAGGGACTACCCCCCTTGGCTTCCCTAGGAGTAAGCATAGACGGAAGAGGTTCCGATCAAAGTGACAGCGTGGGCTGTGAACCTAGGCATTGTGCCTCCAAGGACACACTAAGTGAGCAGGACTTAGCTCACGTTTGCAAGTGTGTATTAGGACGGCAACAGATCCCATTCAAAATTCAATAGACTTAACGATTTTCAAGATATCAAGATTGGCAGGATTGCAATGTTTCCATTGTATCCTATCATGTATGAGGGTATGGAACTGACATTTAATCAAGAGCACCAAGTCCTCTATGTAGTATGTACCTCGATGTTGGTGGCATTGATTGTTGAACTCTTTTGTCATGACCCTAGTAAAAATGTACCCTTCACTCAAGTAAAATCACTTATTAAGCATGCTAAGTTTTTTCTCTTATTTTGATGCTTAGAGGATGACACTAATGATGAGGATACTAATATAGGTAATGATTTTGATGATATGTAGTTATTTGTTGTAGCATGATTTGTTTTGGACTCTAAAGACCATTTAGAGCCTCTTTGTTGATGTATTTTGGTTCAAAGATTAATTGCACTCAGTGCTATTTTGGTTATATACACTCTTGCTATATAAATGAGAAATTTTACAAATTTGTGTATAAATGGGTTGGATTCATATGGATGCACATGAATAGATATGTTTTTTTCAAAATTTGAATATTGTATGTAGTTTTTGGTCGACCAGTTTTTTTGTCCAGTTTTTTTCCGGTTCACATTTTTGGGGTCAACCAGTTTGGTCACCGGTCCAGTTCTGATAACATTGTACAGCACAGATAAAATATACTGATTCTGAAACCAAACAATCAGAAAAATAGACAGAATGGCATAGCCCATAATTAACGTTTTTTTCGTCTAGATGAATTATTATCTGATGAATAAAACCACAACTGTTTTTAAAAATAAAGGTAATATATGTCAGAAACATTGAAGCAAACATGTTAACTATTTATCTACAAGCCACTAATTAATAACAAATTTAGTCATACAGATGACTGCATAGAGCCTACAAAGGAAAGATATAGACAATATTCCATACCATTATCCCTGCTAACGCACCAATTGCACCACCCAAAGAATGCCCAACAAATCGCAATGCATACCCATGACACTCGCCACCAGGCCCCAATATAGAAGAAAGGAATCCTTTCTTTTGATGAGAAGATGCATCTTGAGCACCTATTTAACATAAGGTAAGTGATACGTATTTAACACACACAATTCATAAGTCAAAACAAGGAAGATTTCATCCAAATCCTTAAAAAAGACTTCAACATTTAAACAAATAAATTAGATGTTTTTCAAAGATGGTTGTAAGATCTTAAAAATCATATTTCTATCCTTCTAGCTTGACAAGAACTAACATGCCTTGGCACCTGCTATGATAATTTTTTCCAAATTACTCAAACAACATAAGAGGTTTATCTAGCCAATTAATTTTACAGCAGAATCCAGAAGATACTCAGAATCCATAATCTTTGATTACTCCCAATGAAGTTTCCACAGATAGAAAGACTTCTAAGCCCCAAGGGTTAGCTCAAGTGGTCTGATTTGCCATGCGAAGCCATATTGACCAAAGAGGCCACAAGGTCGAATCCACCTGGGTCCATCTGGGTTAGGCATACATGTTTTCTGCCAGCAGCATTACCCCAGGCACCAGTCAAGGAATGTCAGGAAGTGCCTGGAGGGTTTCCACGAGGAAATTTTCCATCGAAAAAAAAACGATAGAAAGACTTCTAGAAAGTACACTCAAATGGGCTTCTTCTCAGCATTTTCTGAAGATTATCACATGACCAGCTTTATATTATTGGCATCCACAAAGAATAAAATGGATTGTACAATCCCAAAAAAATAGTATGTTCACCATAAGTTGGACTTTGAAGTAGTAATCACCTAGCTCTATACATCTCACTTTAGTAAAACTTTGGTTATTTTGTATAGTGGCATCATTCTTCGCATAAGAAATACACAGTTTTCATCCTTAAGCAATGAAATACATGAAGAAACAGTAAAATACCTATGAAGGGTGATTCACAACATTCTTAGCAAATCCTTTTTCAAAAATAGAACTGTACAGCATAGTGATGAAAACATTGAGAAGCGCACATACTGCAAGTACCCTACCTCCAGCTACATTGTTATTCTCACAGGTTTGCTCTAGAGCTATCTGATCTACATCTTCCAAGTTTCCGTCTAACTGCATACAGAGCTCCCTAGCTGCCTCAACTATGCCTGAATGCCCAAAATGGGGGAAAGTTGTGGCAACACGTTGCTTTACATTATCATCTAAGATACTGCTACTGCAAAACCAAGATAAAACAATGAAAAAATCTTAATAACTATGACAATATGAAAAAATAAATGTTATACAAAACTTACAGATAATTTGAACTGTAAATAAATTTATATGTATTACAAAAGATTCAATCCATCTGTTCAAAATATTGAATAAGTATGGCAGATAGCTATTCACAATTTTAAATGGGTCAGCTGTATGGATTTTAAATGAACCCAAAATCCTGCATCAAATAGCCATGATCATGCCACCCATAATTTTCAGCCAAGAAATAATTAAATTCGGGTGGGCATGGATTGGAGAAAGAAACTCTAGAATTACATTTCAAAGGAATAAATAATTTTACTCCATAAATAAATCGTTCTAAAATCTTGAGGATAGTCTAAAGAAGAAACAACCACCCAGGATATGAATTTTAAAATATTCCTTTCGCCACATTGAGAATATTGAGTTGGAAGCACTAAAATTGAAGACAGAAACTAAACACATAAAGGCCATAAGTTTCTTGTTTGTTCAGGATATGAAAAAAATGACATATACACATCACATTATTTTTCTGTGATTGGTGGGTCCATAGTAAAGGCAATGGATAATATAACTCCATTCTATTATTCATTTGAGAATATAAAGGACTTTATTTGATGTTATTTCATTAAAATTTAAGACGATAAGGTAGGGACAGCCTGACAAAATGATAAATCTATACCACGGTGGATTAACTGTATTATTTGATACTGTCCAATGTTGGATGTGTTACAACAAAATCTAGCACCCACAAAGTGTAAAGTCCAAATAACCAAGGTGTTAGTTTTGTGCAACTCTGAACAGCTACCCACTGTCACCTCAGTGGCTCTTTCTCTCTCTTTAGGTTGGCTCTCCTCCAACTCAAGCGGGGTATCCCAAAATAAGATTGCTAAGGCTATGGAATGGGGAGCCCTAGGTGATATAGGATGAGTAAGCCTTAACAAAATGCATGGTTGTTGTAGTATATGAAGTGGGATGGAAATGGAAATGGGATAAGGACTAGATAGGAAAATGAAGGACAAGAACAAGGAATGAAAAGAGATGAAAGGAAACCAATGCCCAGCAATCATGGGCTAATGGAGTCATAAAGTACTACACAAAACATGATTTATCACATTCAAAACTACTTCAATGAAGGCCTCTAGTGACGAAAGGGTTGTTTTCCACCTCCAACCACCTAATGGTGAAAATCTATTTGACACATTCACCTTTTGATTACATGAACTCAAGGCAAAAGAACTAATGTTTGTTATATTTACCCTAGAGTGCTTGCTGGAAATTTACATGGAAATGAATCTTGGAGGGCCCTAGAACTTAGAAGTTACCACTCATCAACAAAATATATAATTGTTGTATTATTTCTGAATTATTATTCCAAATCTGCAATTAGTTTATTAGAATGGCAATAAACAGAAAAAAAAAGCAAGTAAATCAAGAGGGAGAAACCTCTGCACATTGATTTACCCTGTTGACCACCTATCCAACTAGGTGTCAACGTCATGTACCATGAAGACATGTACTTTGTGCCATGACAAGTTTGAAAACCTATGGCTCAGCAAAGCAATTCTGCCCCCAAAACTTCTATTTCTCTCTCTCTTCTCCACGGAATGTTCGCTCCCCTGCGTGGGAAATTTTGTACTGTAACATGTTAAGCATGGATCAAGTTTTGTAATGATTTGGTTGCCTAGGACTTTATCATTAGGGAAGTCCTTTCATCGAGTGTTTTTTTTTCCTTAGGTAATTAACTTTGCTTTTCGGCGATTTTAATTACTTAACTTTTTCACTCAATAATCCCCCAAAGTGGTGAAAGGCGTTCTAATGATCAAGCCCAGTAGGTGACTAAGGGCTAGAAGTGTTGTAAATAACCATGCTAGACATCTCCTAGAGTCTCGCAGAATTCCGTTAGGTTTTGATAGGTATTTTTAATAATTAAAATTTCTCTTTAATTGGAAATTTTTAATTATTTTTTATGTAAAATGTAAAAATTGGGTCCTTGGAGATTGTTAAATGTGACATATACATACAAAAAATTATTTACAAACAACAAGTCAAAATAGTGGAAAGGTATATACAATGGAACTTATATCCTCCTCCTCAAAACTATAAAGACAAAAATAAAATCAGAATAAGCTATTGCATATAAAGCTTTGGCATATTTTATCAGCGAGGAAACTTTGGCCAATGATTGTAGATGTACCTCATCCCACCACATCGTACAGAAAAAAAAAAAAAAAAACTGACCTCGTGATCAAAAACAAACCTACAACGAATCTTCTACAAGATAAACAAAGCAGAAATCCTCAGGCACTACCAAATCCCAATGAAAGAGAAGGAAACCAAATAACTACATTCACCAAACAAGGCCACCCACCAATGAATCCTCCCTAGAGGAGAACTGAATACCAATCCCAGATATATGTCCAACTCTTCTTTATGAATTGATAATCCTAGAAGATATGCTTCGTTGTCTTAAAAAATTGGCAAACAAGGCAGAGACCATCAAAAATCCCACTCTCTACCAACCTAACCATGGAGGGGATCCCCTAATAAATAACAAGTCACACTAAACAGGCCAAGCACTGTGAAGTTAGAGAACCCACCTATCCTCTAAATCAATAGAAACCCAATGTGCATTGAGAGCAAGTGCTAGCACATGCAACTAATGCAAAATGGAATATAACCTCCTGGAATCATATCGTTGCAGGTGACCAAAGCTCCACCACAATCCCTCCAAAATGGACCTAGTATTAACACATTCATTTTGAACACATCCTCCCAACAAGCTCTGTGATAGACAATCTGTCTAAAGGAGAAAAGAATAATTGTGCACCAAAGTACGCTAATCTTTCCAGGACTGCAACCCTAAATCCCACAATTTCTACAAAAGAAAATACCCTTCTTACTCAACCAACAAGCCTAGAGGTGCGGTATCTCTGCAATACACATACCCTACAGACTCCAGCTCCAAATAGGTCATCTCACCAAATCACAACCTGCTCTATTTCCCTTTGTATTCCACCTGAACAAACTTGCCACCATCTTCCAAGCTATCCAAATACTCTTGAAGATAAGCGAACCAAATACCTAGAACAAGTAGGGGGAAGAGATAATGTCACAAAAATAAAAATAAAGTTGCCCTCACCTTGCCAACATGTTTTTATGTCACCAACCGATACCGAAATAAAACCTGGCAAGTAACAGTCCCCTCCAAGCACCACACCACAACACCCACTTGGTAGCAGGAATGTTCCCTTGGGTGACAACATCAATCAATCCTAGCCCCCCCTCATCCTTGGGCATGATACGCATGTCCCATGGGACCAATGAAAGACCACTCTCTCCACCATATTTCAAACACATGTAGGATCGCAAGATTTGTTCCAAAATTCGAAACTAAGCTCAGCTCAACAACCAACAAGATACATAGTAGATGTGAGGCTTGAAAAATCCTCCCAACCACTATGAACTTCCTAGCAAACAAAAGGTTTTTATACTACCAGTCATGAAGCTTACCAGTAGTATGACAATCCCTCATAGCAACAAGCAAAATCTTCACTCCAAAAGTATGCCAAGATACCACACAATGATCCCTTGTCTAACTTAGGTCCAAACTGCGAGAAGCCATCCAGGTGGACTATCCAACCCAACCAACCAAAAGTTTGTCTTATGCTTTCTAACCACCGCACTCAACATTACACAAAAAAGATCCAAACACGCACGAGTACCATTTACAGATCCTAGGTCTATCCACATAGAGAGGAGAGTCATCATCATCAGCAAAGTGGTTATTAACCATCTTTGACTCATCAAGAAGCAAGATGCCCCACACCTGCCCCTAAAGACAAGCAGCCTCCAAACGATAACCCTTAAAGACATACAAATAGGAGGCCAAGGGGCAGCCCTATCAGATAAACAATTCAACGAATCCAGGGGGACAGAGAATTATTAACAGACATACAGATAAGGGGCCAAGGGGCACCCCTTTCAAATAGAATGATGCAACAAAACCCAAGGGGGTCAAAGAATTATTAACAAAAACAAACACCGTAGCATTAGAGAAACAAGTGTTCACCATGGCCACACACTACAATCCAAACCCCAAACAAGTCAGCATCTACGAGATGACGAAACAATTATTTGAACATAAACCTTGCAAAGTCTATTTTTAAGAAAAGACACTACTGACCAAACTCTAGTGCTCACTCCATGACCTCCCATGCAAAGATCATCGTGCCCAAAATAAATCAACCCTGCATAAAACCTATATGTTCCTATCCAACTACCTTCCTAGCCATCGAGCCAATGCGAAGAGCCATTGCTTTAGCCATTATTTTATAAGCAACTCTAGGCAAGGTAATAAGCCTCCAACCCTCACTGGTATCCCTAGCCACATTCTTCAGAATAAGTTTAATAAGACCTTTGTTAAGAGATTAAGTTAACAGTTTGAAAGAAAAGGCTTCATCTACCAAACAACAAAAATCATCCTCTATTGTGTCCCACATCGCCTTGTAGAATCCCAATGACTTGCCATTATTCACAGAGCTAAGGGCTACAAAAATCTCCTCTTTTGAGAAGTCTTTACCCAATATATCCTAGTCTCTAATATAAACCTTATTTGGGATAACCCTATAACAAGAGTTCCTAGCATCCACCACACGGTCTGTCAAAACATATGGGGAAAAATTATTATGAAAGTGTAATCCAAACATACCTTTGACCTTGATTGGATCCTCAGCAAGAGACCCATCAACTCTGCATAAACCAAGAGCCCTATCAACCACCACTATCCTTTTCAAGTAATCAAAGTACAATTTGGAGCCATTTTCCTCTTCATTAATCCATTGCAACATGGATTAGACATGAGCCCCCCTAGCAATATACTCCTCCCCCTTAGGAACCACCATCTCCAACTTCACAATATACTACTGAAGGACCACATTATGGAGATCTTCCTCAAGGAAAATAGATCTTCCTTCTTGGGCCTAGTTTCCAAGGCATGTAATATTTTATTTGTTTCTTGGAGAGGTTGACACACTTCTCTAGGTCGCACTCTCTTGGGTTGGTTGTGTTATCCCCCCCATGCTAGGGATAATTAAGGAGATGATGTCTCGAGGCCCTCAGGTTGCAAACATGGAGTATCAAGAGGCAGATTAGCAGGCAGAGGCCCCTATCTTATAACACATCACCATTTGATCGATGGCAGCAGCGTCCGCCACACCAACCTGGCTCACAGAGGACAGTAGGTTTTGCTCCATTAGGTAACAAGTCTGGTATTGTGGTAAGTGTCATTCTAATAAATGCAGCATTTGAACATGTTGCAAAGGGTCCTTTCTTGATTTTGAAAACGTTTGCTTGGAAATTATGCCTTTTGCCTCATTTCACCTTGGTGGTTGACTTCTTGTCCTAATAAGTGGTCACCCTCGGGAAAAGGGTTGCTACTAGGTGGTCTCCTTGAAGGGTCATCGTACCACTCCCACACATACTTGTCACTTTCCATACTTTTTCCCTTTCGTTTCCTCATCTTTTGCATTTTGGGGCATGTTGACCTAAGAAGGGCTTGTACCTCATTTCATGGGAAGAAGGGGTTAAAGGCCCGGAGGTAGATTGCAGTTGTTATAAAAGAGTAAGAAACTAATGTTGAAAAGAAAGTGAACACAGCAAATGAGGACCATCAAAAGCTGGTCCAACTTGAGCTCTACTTACTCAATGCCTACCCCAGTCCCAAATTGCAAATGCTAAATCTTGAAACCATATAAAGGGGACTAACAAATTATGAAGGAATGAAAGAAGAGATTGGAAAGATGGCTAAAAAGGGGCCTATGAAAACTAGCACCTAAATAGTTGGTAACTCAAGAGCAAGCACACCCTCTACAGAGGCACCGATAAATGACACAATATGAGCCCTTGTATGTCAAGAAACCCCATGCCCAGAAGTCACACCCCAATCCACCTCATACTCTTTACATGACTTAGAGAGGGTCCTCTTGGGAAACACTCCTTGACTTGGGGAATGATCTACCCAATAGGTCACCATGACAACCCTCCCATACTTAAATTTGGCAAGTTGTATGAGCTTGAGAGACTTTTGGATCCAAATTGTGTGTGGAGTTTTGAAACGTCCAACGTTTCGAGTGGGTGGTGTTGATATTATGGTAGTTGCGGGAGGTAATAACCTCCATATGTAACCTTTGACTAGAATAGAATATTTTGGAAGCAAGAGAAACCCTAAACAGATGTGTGAAAACCCTAGAAGACATGTCGACTCAACAGAATATATAATATTAAGGTATTATCCTCCAGGAAGAGAAGTCGGCCTCACAGGAAAAAGATAAATAGAAAATATAATTACCAGAAGGTCAGGTCGGCCCAGCCAAAAAAGTCACTGGACAGATTAATATAAATAGAGGACGTCTAGGCTTATTTATTCACTCACTCTCACTCAGGAAACCAGAAACAGTGCGAAAGTTTGGAGGAGTAGCAGCAACTGCAGTTGTACGGTTTTTCTCTTGTTCAGTCTTTCTCGTACTTTCTCTTGTGTGCTACCCTTGGAGAAGGTGTGCTCTCTTGGTCATTTGTTGGTTCTGGTGTGCCTTCTCGGATTCATTCTTTCTGTCAAAGGTTACAGTGCTTGGGAGTGGTTGTGTGGCTGGGTGCCTATGGTTGGGTGAAAATGGTGTAGCATTGTCTATGGTTAAATGAGCACAATATTCTAACAGGTGGAGTGTCATCACTCTTTTACATCTTAACAGCTTCTTATGTCCCTGATGATGGGTGGAGTGTCCACTTGAAACGTTGGACGTTTCAAAACTCTACACAGTTTGGATCCGAAAGTCTCTAAAGCATTATGACTAACTGTGGAAACCTACATACACAAGTTGTATAAGGCCTTTGAGCATTTGTTTATTTTGAAAAGGGGGGATTTGATGCACATGTTTGGGTGGTTCTTTTATTACATATGGCTTACTTTGCATGATACTTGTGACTTGTGGACCTTTGGAGGGCGAATTTGTTTGTCTCTGCAGGGCCTTGCCAGATGAAATTCTTTGGTGGTGGCACAAAGTTGCTTGGACCTTCATAGGGGCATGGAGACCACAGGTTGGATAATGCGCCCCCTCTCATTGGACACATGGGAGGATGAATGTTGCCTTTGGAGGCATTTGAAGACCATGAGATGATCATATTCTAACCCCTTGCACCCCAACATTGGCTTTTGGAGGCCCAAGGCGTCATCTTCTAGGTCCTAGACGTCACATGGGCTTAGGGGTTTTGATGGGGGTTTCATGGTTTGATGGTGATGTGGCTTGGTTTGATGGAGAGATGGATTTCTTGTCACTTTAGCACATGGTGAGGTGACACAACGCCTTTGGAGGCCCAACGATCTTCATCCTAAGGCAAAACGTCTCTCTTGGAGGCCTAGCGTCACCCTTACTAAGAATTTATTTCATGTGATTTTTAAATTTTAAGTTGTAAGGGGACAAATAGAGGAGGTCGGCCTCCCTAATTTGTGACTGAATTTTCAAAAGTGGACAAACTGGTTTAACAAGACCTTGTATAAATAAAGGTCTTGTCATTTCATTTTCATAACATAACTCACTTGAGGATTACATACTCTTGGCTGAAATTTTCGCCCTACTTGGGAAAATCGCTTTATCTCTCTCTTGTGTTGTGTGGATGTTTTACTTGTCTATTGGAGGAATTAACTAAGGCACTACCTCTTGTTGCTTGAATCTTTGCTATTGTGGTGGAATATTCTTGGTAAAGAAGGGTTTATCTTGCTATCTCTTGGAATTGGTAAGGAATTTTCTACATATTGTGTTATTTCTTCTTGTTTCAAGGTTGTTTTGGTCTAAACCCTTGGAGGAGTATAAGGGCATACACCCTCCACCAAGATCTATCATTATTGTCATTGAATAAACCATTTTGCAAAGGTTGCTACAAGGAGTAAAAGGGCTTACACCCTTGTAGATTTACCTTGCTAGGTTTTGTTTGCTCTAGGGAGTAAAAGGGCTTACACCCCTAGAGAGGTAACAAACCCTAGCTCTTACACAAGAGACTACATTAACCCAATTGATAAGGCACTAGTCTACTTACATTGGAGATATAATATTGTTGCATTGGTATACGTGAAATATTGAGATATTGCAATTGTCTAAGTTGGATTTGATTCTACATGCTATAAGCTTTCTTGTGCCCAAGGGGCATCTTGATTGACCTTGTAATTCTCTTTGCTGTTATAAGTTAATGCTACAGCCATTAGGGCTGCTGCAAAATCAACTTTCTTTAATCTATTGCTCATTATTCTACCACTAAAATTCACTTGCAAGCTACGATCATTAAACTACTTGTTATTGGTTATCTTTTGGATGGATTCTTTGCTGATTTTGGTGGCTAGAAATTGCTGCTGTAGCAATTGTTTGCTACAGCCATTAGGCTGTTATAAAAACTTGTTGATAACATCACATAACAGCCCCCTAATCACCACCAAGGTCTTGCTTTAATCATTGGAAGTTTGACTAGTCATTGCTAGCTCTATTTTTTATATCTTGTATTAGATTTTGGATGGTTAAATTTGCAGCTATTAACATCATTCATTGTTGATCTATATATGTCTATACTGCTGCAATTTGGGACAGCAAGGATTCTTGCTTGATTCCCCTTGATTAAAGGTTTGGTTTATCGTCTTTTATCTTGTTCTAGGCAGGGCTAACATTGCTTTGCAAGTATCTGACACTTGGCAACTATTCACCTTCTTACAAGACTCATTATCAAGCCTTTCTTCATCTCCAAACTTGACCCATAGGAGTGCTCGTTCATCATCATCTCACTTTCCATCTCAATCCCCTTGGGTGTTGAATTTTAATGCTTAACTCATGCACATGTAGTTTATTTCAATTTAGTATGTACTTGAACCATAAACAATGCAGCAATGCCATACACAAGTGCTGCAATAACCAAGAACACAAGAAGAATAACCATGCACAAGAACACAAGAAGTATCCTGGGAAAACCCTTCTCAACCAAGGGAAAAACCCAACAATCCTTTGCTATGTTCGCAAGAGAATATCCCCCACACCATGGACCTTGGCACACAAGAGGGTGCTTACAAAACCTATAAACTTGAGCCCTAGAAAGATGCGCACTTCAGCCGTACAAGTAGGTCTGAAATAATCAGAAGACAAGTGAGTGAGTGTGATCCACAATGGGGATCCACTCTCATTTATACAAGACTTGACACAGCAAAAGGTGTGTCTATTGGCACAATAGGGCCGACCTCTTAAACTCAATAATATAATTAATCTTTACACAATATTAATTATCTTTCACGTGGTGGGGCCGACTTGTACCCTTCACAACATAATTAGGGTTACAACAAATCTTACTCTCAAACAATATAGCAAGGATCTCTCTCATCCTCTAGTGCTCAGCCACTAGGGACACGTCCACCTATGCACAGCCACAAGGACGTCACTCTCAACAAATTAACTCAACTGAGTCCATAGGAGTACCATCTGGAGAACCATCTCAAGCCGACTCAACTAAGTCCATAGGAGTACAAAGCAGGAGACCATCTCAAGCCGACTCAACTAAGTCCAGACGAGTACAAGGCAGGAGACCATCTCAAGTCATCTCAACTCAGGCCAGAGGAGTAGACAAGAGACCACATGTCATCACAACTCAGTCCAGAGTCTGACGCACACCCATCACATGGGCACACCCAACACTTGGGCTCTCTCTCACAGATGTCTCAACTCAGGCTAGAGGAGAACGATCTGGAGGATGTCTCATGAAGCTGCAATCAACAACATTGGGGTCACCGAGATTCCCCCCTTGTGGTGATTTCATCATCACTAAAGCGAGGGGAGTGTCTATCTAAGGTGACAGTGGGTAGGTACTCCTGTAGTTGTCTCACCTTTGTGGTTTGGGTTGGGCTTTGCCCAAGCTACAATCCGTGCAATAACAGGTCGGACATCTTTATTGACATGGCATATGGAGTATTTTATTGATGAGTTCTAACCACCTAGGCACATTCTCCTAAGGCACACTTCATTGGAGAGTATTTTATTATTTGTGGGTGGTTGAGGTAGTTACATGGCACAATTTTCTAGGGTGCACCTCTCCTAGGTTCTCTCTCATCTTTATTGCATGGATATTTCAGCTACACTTGGCATATTTTGACCTTTGTTGGAGAGCGCCCTCACCTCTTTGACTTGGCACATGTATTATTTTATTTGAGGTGGTTATGGAGGCTTTTATTGGGAGGCGTGTGGCATACTTGGAGGGCCACACATGTGGTACATTGCATGCATTTACTTAGTCATGTTACTATATTTGGGCATATTCTTGGAAGGTGAACTTGTGGAGCTACTTCTTCCTATTCTTGGAGGTGTGTATTTTATTATTTCATGGAGTTTTGGCATGGTCAAAACCCTAATTCGCCCTTATCTCCTTGAATTTGCTTTATTGGAGATTACCCACTTGCTATCTTGGGCGCTTGACTACTTCATTTCCTATGGAGCGCTCCATCTACTTGGTAGCTTGCGCTTTCACACATGTGGATTGGTTGCATGCATTTTGTGGACCACTTTCTATTTTTGGAGGATGGTTATGGAACATTCTCCTAGGAAGAATATTTTATTGTTATATCTCTCATGCACCTTGGAAGGACCCTTGAGCACATCCTCCTAGATTGAAGAGTATTTTATTATATTTTGTACGCACCCATTCTTGGAGGGTGAGTCCTATGTGGAACCATTTATCATTTGACTTGGTATAATACCTATTTCTTCATGGTGCATCCTCTCTTGGAAGTTATTATTGCATATTATTGCCTATTTTTGGATGAGGGTGGCCTCTCTTGAAGAGGCTAGTATCCACATGCCTTGATATTGTCAACCATGGATCTAACTACTACAACATTTTACTATTTGTTGACTTGTCATGGAGTTAGTTAGAAAGTTAATATATTGTATTGTATGAGAGACTAATCTCACTCTATATATAAAGAGGAGTTTCTCTCCATTTCATTTGTAATTGGCAATTGGAGAATTTGGTGTTACGAAGTGACGAAGTGAAGGAATGAAGGAAATTGTAGGATCTTGGAGATGATGTTGAGATTCCCTTGTGTATCAAACCCTTGAAGACTAATGAAGCATAGAAGTATTTGTCTACTTTGTTGTGTCGTCATGTTATGCTTTTCAATTATTGTTTATATGTTATAGAATCTTCTTGTTATCATACTTATGTGAAGGCTTAGTAATGAACTCAATATTCATTTTGGAATAAGCGATGTGAGGAGGTTCCCCCTCTTGTTTATTTGCTATTTTATTTCTGCTTGTTTTATATTTTTCTATCAAACTAAATTGTAGATTTGGAAGTGCATTTCAGCCATAAAACAGCTCCTTCACATTTGTATTGATGAGTGGCACCCTTAGCCCTCCAAGACTTGATTCTATTGCTTATATGCAGCAAACATTTTGGGGTAAATTGCATTAAACTAATTCCTTTTACATTAAGTACACACCCAATACATCAAACAAGTTCTTTCATCTAAGAGGTTGAATGTGGTAAACTTACCATTTTCAACCATATAGCCTATCTCAAACTAGTTGATTGTAACGCACTAGTTCTTTCATTCATTCAATGTCTCATGACTCCATTAGCCCCTTAGATTAATAGGCACTAGTATTACATCATCCCATTTCCTTGTTCCCTTCATTTCCCTTATATTTCCTTTCCATACCCCCTTTTCAATTCCACTACCATATACCATTATTACAACCACTTTGTTTTATCAAGGCTTACTCTTCATTTTTCACTTTGAGCCCCCACTCCATAGCCTTGATAATCTTATCCTTAGGGAATCGCCCCTAGAGTTGGAGAAGAGCCAACCAAAATAGAGAGGAATAGCTATTGTGGTGATAGTGGGTAGCCTTCCTGAGTTGCACAAGACTAGCCCCATGGTGCTTGGGACTTTGCAGTTTGTGGGTGCTATAATTTGTTGCAACAGACTCCGAATGAGACACATTAAACTTGAATAAAGTTGGGGGTGCCCAGTCTATTTTATTACTAAGATCATCATCATCTATTTTATTCAACTTGAAAATGGTCTAAACCTGTAACATCCATCAAAAATCCATCAAACAAAGTCATCCTAAGAAGAAAATCTGAAAATGTCCTCCCTAGGGCCATAAACTCGAACAAATCTAGCCTATACTCTATCATGGTGTTGCTTGTAATTAGTCCAAGTGAACCACCCAACATGATCAACCCCCTTTTGCTTCCAACTGGGATCATACACCGAAAGAGCTAACGTAAACCTACATCACAATTTCTCCTCCGTGCCACTAACCACACTCCCTATACCCCCACCGCAATCTCCCTACCATATTATAATTCCAACCAAAAATCCAATCCTCAACCAAAAGTGAGGAAGCAAGCCAATCCCAAAGACACCCACTCTCCGAGCTAAGATTAGTAGAATACTCCACAAAACCCTAGAAGTTTATCCTGAACAATCAAAGTAATATGTACACACCGATCCTGGAGGTTCCTACCATGATCCACCACAAAGCTCTGCAAATAAGGATAAAGGGCAAGCACCAAACCCTTACTACCCTAAAGATGGTCTATAGCCCACAAGGATCCACTCCAACAATAACTCATTCGATTATGAAGCTCAAAACAATTGATTTGACTTCTTGAAGAAAGATCACATCTAGTTTGATTCTCTGCAACACACCACGAACAATTTGCATACGACTAGGAATCATCATCCCTCCCACATTCCAAGATAATAATGGCAACTTCATTCCAAGGGGAGATGAACTATTGAACCATTTACCCATTGCAAAACCCTCCAAAGTGGGGGTGCGTCTATCAATCAAGTGAACCATGGAATCTCTATAATATTTAACACGTGATTAGGGCTTGGGTGCCCCCCTGACTTGTCCAACCAAACGGGCAAAGGGACTTCCTTCCATTTGTTGGACTTCACATACCATCCTACCTCTACCTCCATGTTTCTCGTCTCAAGTCTAGCCAGCACCCCAAGAACCATAAGATCAAAACTTTGGCTCCGTAGAGAATTCCCAACCAACGAAGAATTGTTAATCCAATTCTGTAGTTGTACCACCAAGCCACTAGGGTTCAAAGAAGAACCCTAACCCAAACCTTTGGAGGGACCACCTACACCTCCCTATCCTAAAGTCATTGAAGGACCACTTCCTAGAGCACCTTGTACTAAAGCCACAGAAGCACTACCTACCCCAACCTCCTAAGCTATAAGAGTGGACCAGGTTGCTCCCCCCTCTCCCACTAAAGCCCCCCCCTAGCTTAGGTTTTCAATGAGGGAAATCCCGAATAAGATAATCCTAAGCTTGGCAAGCAAAACATGCATTCAATGAATTTCAAGTATCAAACCTACTATTGAACTCCATCCACAGTGCACACAGAAATGAAAGGTGGAACACACCCTTGGAATAGCATGGAAGAAGTTAAACCAACCATCAGGTATAAGAATCTTTCCAAACCTCCAAGCAAACAAATCAACAAACGGATGCATGTCCACAAGTAGAGTGGAAAATTCCAACCAAATAGAGTAATGAGCCTGACCACAATCCTCTAGGTTGAAATCTACCCACTGGGACTGAACATTGGCAAGAGAGCAAACAATGTTCCATGTACCAAACTACAACACATGCAATGTTGTTGTCATAGATAAACAACATGCACACATACTTTGACCCCAAACCCTAATATGAATTCAGGAATATTCCCTTCGATTCCCAGTTCATAATACATCATTTGTTGAAGGCTTCCTCATCCAACATTCTTCTCAAAGAAAACAAAATCACACCTCAGATTTCCAGATTCTAGCACCCCTCAAAATATTCCTTGTTGTCCGCCAAATAACATTAAGCAAGCATCTTAACATTATTTGCAAGAACATGTGGGGCAACTTGATATATGGACCCTCGCCTTTCAGATATACAAGAGAATAAATAGGCTTATCTAGCATAGGCCCTTCATTCTCCTCCAGCACCAAATCTGAACTTTGGGCCCTAAATGCCAAAGAATTCACTAAAGCCCCTCCAAGAGTGGGTGCAAACCTGAAACCTTGTGACAAGGAGTAACCCCTTCAATACCGAGTTGCTTGACCACAGTAGTCATACCCATGCACAGCCCAATGTCTTCCTCAATCATAGATGTCTCTAAATCCAATTTCAAACCCACCACAAACTCTTATATTGAAACTACATTCCCCATTGAAGGAAAAGGAGACCAATCCTCTTTGACCTTACTAAAACTCAAATCCCCAATCCTAGTAACTAAGCATTAAGCGATCTCACCACGACACATACATATTCACTATTATCTGTACACTTAATGGAAATATACTCTTAAGGGAACCAATCTCATGACTTTCTTCGGTGCTAGTACGCATTCCCTAGCTTTGTAGCACTTCCCCATGGTCTATCTCGATTCTCTATCAAAACCCAACTCCTCTTTGCTTCCTTGAGACCCATGTTCCATGTGACTACTCTAATCCCTACAACATGAACCCTTGCGGCCCACATCTATACCTTCTACCTGTAGCAAATCATTCGTACAGCCTCTTGCACCCATGCGCTCTCCCTCAGTCATGTGCTCTCCCTCTCCCCTCATCGCATTCTCGATAATTGGGTATTTATTAACCCACTCTATTTTATATTTCCACAATGGCTAACATTAAATTAAGTTGGCTAACCTTTAGGTTTAGTTAAGGCCAACCTAGTCAATGTAACCAAAACCCATACTAGGGAAAGCACCCTACTCTTGAGTTGTGTATATATACACCTCTCATTTGTAATATTTCATATCCTGTAATCATTCTTTATAAAAGTGATTTACCCAATGGGCGCTATAAAATATAGCAATCTCTTGTTCTTACGTTCTATTTATCTATAGTGCACAATTGTGGATGATTACACTTCTCTCTTTAGTGCACTAGTGCACTAGTGTTCTTTTATCTTTTCTTTATTGCAAAGTTTGAGTTTGTCATTTGGTTCCATTCAATCCCTCTCTATTGTGAATCCCAACAATATATAATTAATTATCCGAAGTAGCCCAATTACTAAATGACACAACTCATCATTGTGACCATACCCCTACACCACTATAGATACCATATATGTTGTACTTTGTATTCATCATCTTCATATCAATGATATTGTTTTTACCCTTTTGGATTATATGGATTATATAGTGCTTAAGAGACACAGCTACACTAAGAGACAAGACTATGTGAAAGAACATGACCCTTCACCATAATTATTGATATAATTCATATAAATTTGGCACATTACATACCCTCTCATCTAGTGAGGCTTCGTCATCGAAGGAAATGATGAAATGAAATTAAAGGTTGTCAAAATCCAAGTAGTAAGTACTATTGAGGCATTCTAGAAGCATCAATCCAACCTATGTTGAATTTTATTGGAATTGTTTGTTGATGAGACTTTCCAATGAAACCTCTCTGATTATGACTCCAAGTGTATCATCAAAAAGAAGTCCTATTGAAATTGTTAATCTTTTGGATGTCAATAGGAATGTTGTCTTTGTTCAGAGTAATGTCAAAATTGTTGAGTTGATTAATTAATACGACAACTCTTGTGATTCGGATGATGATAAGGTTTTACAAAAAAAATCTTCTTCTTGATCCACTTTGGGATACTCTTGATTACTCTTAAATTATGAATTTATGTCTTCATCAGATACGTCTATCAATTTGTTAGATAAAATTTATTCAATAGAAACAATTGGATTTTCAAATTGACTGGTTTGTACACATTTCTTTATTGACAACTTACACTTCAATTTTCAAAAACATTCTTTTGGGTTGTTTTAATTGTTTAACTTATATGAGCAAGGTGTCATTTTGACGTTTTAGACAAGAAATTTCTTTATCCTTCCCTAACGGAACTTTGTCAAAATTTTACAACTTTTCCTTGTGATCTTGCTCCTTATGTTGTGATTATGATTGTTTTGAATGATGTCATCTAGCACATCACCTGTATCTCCAAATGAGGTAGCTTATGTGCATGACTTCATTATAATCTCATGCAATGTTATCTTCTTCTTATTGTGGGAAAAAATCCAATATTTCTTCTTCAAGTTCAAAGCAAACGTATTCAATGTTTCCATCCATGGAGAACATAAAATTATGTCAACATTTTCCAACATAGCCTTTTAATGGGCTTTGATAACATCATTGTTGATCATCAGTTGTAGATTCTTGATTTCGTATTTTTTTCATCAAAAATTAGCTTTTCAATTATAATTGCCTCGAGAATTTGTCATTGACTAGCCAACTCAACATTAATGTAATTGTCAACGCCACAAGGATTAATAGCAATGATAATATATTTTCCTCGAATAGTACCTTTAATTTTTAATAAAGAGGAAACATGTTTTCTAAACCGTGAGGAAGTCTTCCCGTTTTTCTTTTACCAATGATGTTCCTTGTGATTTTTAAATGGTACCCTTTCACTTGAGTTAAAACTTGGATGTTTTAAAAAATTACCTTATTCTCTTTAATAGGCCTCGACACTTTAATAAAGCCCTTTTTTGGGGCCGGAGGGGGGGGAATATAACTTTACCCTTTGAATTAGAAAAGTAATACTTTTTTTTGTTTTATTCATTTTTTATTTTATCGGAAAGGAATAAGAATATTCCTTTTTTTATTTTTTGGTAGTAAGGTTACTTTTGTATTTTTACTTAATTTACCTATCATTCTATCTCATTGTCTAGATATTACCTTCAGGCACAAATGTTTAATTGTCACAATGGCCAAATTATTTGGATATTTGCTTCAAGCACGAATGTTTAACTGTTGCAATGGGCAAACATTGGATGGCCACAACTTTAAATTTTTCCAAAGGGCGGACTCCTAACAAATACAGCACATGAATTCCATATTCTATCAGCACACTTTCCACATACAATTTTATTTTTCTTTATTATTTTGTTTCTCTATGGCTCTCTCAACCATTTTCCAGCTCGAGGTTCCCATAGAAATGATTTAGGTTATATACAATGACTAAATCAGACATTCTATCTGTTAAACTATTATGCCAATGCAAAGAAACAGCATTTGTCATGGGAAACATTGTGCAGCGTCTGATAGTGTTTGTTGGCAATGCTTGTAGGGTGATTAAATCTAATTGTGACGAGTTCCAACAAAGCTTCTAGTGGTTACAGTGTTAGAATTTTTCTACAGACGTTGGCACAAGAATGAGAGAGAGCTTCTCTAGTTGATACAAAGCAGAACCCTTCATTAACCATAGAACTATATGGATAGGGCAGGTATAGACACACTTGGGAGTGTGTGTGAGGAAGGAGTTTGAAACTTTGACCTCTCAAAGTTGCTTTCCTCCATCATCAAAGGCGCCTAACAAATGTCCAACAAGCCAAATTGATTTAAGTGGGATGTTATCCTTTATTTAGAAGTAATTTTAAACTATTATAAACTATTTTATATATGAAGTCACATATTAAAATATCAATATATTTATTTATTTATAAGTTTAATATATTAAATTTATATATTGACCTATTAATTATTACTATTATTATTATTATTATCACAAGAATATGGTAAACATTTTGCAATCAAAACAAATTTGACTTTCAATTAGTCTCAATGCCAAAAATCAATCTCCTAATGTTAAAATTTGTTGTGATTAAAAATATTGTTTTTCAATTAAAAAAATATGAATTATATTGTATGTTATTAGTTCATGTAGGCAATTTGACTAATTTGGTCCTGATCTCTATGACAGCACTGTAGTGAGTAATAATATGAAAATTTGATGAATGACACATACCTCCTGCATAAGTAACTTCAGAAATGAGGCCCATTATCCATCATGCAAAGCCGTAAGTCCATAGCACAAAGCAATGGCATCTACAACATATTAATAATGATGATCTAAAGCGCAAATTATGACAGTTTATGGGACCATTTATTATTTGCAGTTCCTTCAATTAATTCCCTGCATCATGTAAGCAGTCAAGGTAGCAGCTCATTTTCACTGTATTAACCATTAGCATGCAACATATTTTTTTTTGTACACTGCCAATCTCAAAAACTGATATGCATTCAATGCAAAACTTGTTCAGGAAGTTTTGCCAGTGATCCTTTCCATGCCTTGAAGGATGACTCTGATTCCTTGTAAGACAATCTTCATTGTCCACATCACACTCATCTAGCAATTCACATCACATGCCCTCTCCTACATTCATACTTGCCTTTCCACCATGGTAATAAAGGTGGCAATCAAGCCAACAAAGGTGGTGCACGGGATTGCCCTCAGAATGAACATAGCAGTGTATACCAGATATGCCCTTACCAATCTCAGTAAAACCTACTACATCTCTAAGGACATTAATTCCTTAAGCCTCACTCCCCTCACTCTCTTGCAAACACACTCCACTTACTTGGCCACGAGGGGCCATTTTCACGAGTGTGTACTTCATGGCAATGACAATTTCTAGAATTCTGGTGGTGATGGACGAGATTACTGCTCTAACGCAACCAGCGATCTAGAGTTCAACAACATCTTCAATCCAGCCATGGCATCCCTCACAAAGGTAAAGATGAGTGATAACTTGGCTTTTAACGATGGATTCAAAGACATAGACACACTGGTGGACGTGGGTGGAGGGCATGAACAAGTGTTGAGTCAGGTAATCAATGCCTATCCTTGTATCCACCCAATCAATTTTGATCTCTCTCATGTTAATGAAAGTCCATCCATTGTCCCCAGTATTCCTGCGTCGCTACCTTAATCTTTCATTATAAATCAATCTTTCAAGAGATTACATATATCTAAATATCAGGGGATTATGTGTTTTAGACATTATTATTCTCAAAGTTATACAACATAACAATGGACATATTTATGACAGCATACCCCCTGCAGATGCAATTTTCATGAAGGTTAGACACTATTACTACATCATCACTCCTCCATGGATGTGAGATATAAAACTTAGCTTGCAATGAATCTACCACACGTGAAAGAACCAAAAATGTAGTCTACTCTGCACACAATTACAGAGCTCCTATTCAACAACTTTGCACATACACAAACACAACCACCTAAGGCAAGGAATAAGCAGCCATGCTGCTCCTTTCACTTCTTGTTATTATTATTAAATATAAAAAAAATGAAAGACTTATTCGCATTAATGCAAAAGGCCATAGAAAAATTCCTAGACATTTCACCTACTTTAACCAAAATAGACACTACATTATATAAAGTACAAGCGCATATTAAGGAAAGTATTGACGATGGCAGAGATGACTCTGGATGATTTTGAGATGGACCTATTTTCAACAATGTTGACGATGAAACTGAAGTTCAAACAATTTCATTAGAGAATAAGTAAGCACCGCATAAAATGACTAAGTTTTGGTCACTTCCTCACAAATCCATGGCAAATTCCAAAGAATCACAGTGACTTTCCTTGAAAATCTCATATTACCAACTGAATTCCAAGATTAGATCTGTATTGCAACACTATTGTTGCATCATCCTCTACCTGTTATTTCTCAGATCCCTGTCGTATGTACGACATTATTCGGATTGCTCAAGGGAACCGTTTGCTAGTCTTCATAATTGACAGAGGCCTTCAAGTACTGGATGAAGGATATGAATTGTTGTTGATTCATGGTAGAAGTTTGAACTCCAGCATTAGTGGTTCTTGCGGCTTCAAGGATGAAGTTTTCTTGTTGATGTATTTAGCATTGGATAGGTACTTCCACATAGGCTTGGTGTCTAGCATGTGGAAATCATTCGTAATGCCTCTCAGATCCTTAAGAAATTCACTTTATGTGTTAATAATTAAAGTGAATGACCTTTTAGATTATGTGAGTTTAATTAAGTTAAATTCTTAAGTTTGTTGGCATTAGCAACTTAAGTGAGTTACTTAAATTCTCACCGTTAGATTTAAAGTGAAAGTGAGATTAGATCTCAGTTGTTGATCACTTTAGGAGATCTAGGGTTTTGGATTTAGGGTTAACTCAACATAATAGAAGGTAGCCTAAGTGAGAGGTTGAGATACACACAGAAAGTAGATTGGAGCAAAGAGGAATTATTTGCTCATGTGCTTGTGTCACACACATAGTGAGGAGACCTCATTGATTGGGTGAAGAGCAGTTCATCCCAAGGTGAGTGGACAGGGCTGATGAAAGGAGCAAAGGGGCAGCAAGGGAGATAGCAGCCATGCGGGCTAGGCTAGGTGTTACATTGTATTCCTCTGATGGGAAATTATCCCAATTCCCAGGACGGGAGCCCAAGGATTTTATTAATAAAATCAAACTCAGGTATGGTTTTCCCTTCGGGGTTTTTTTCCAAGGGTGTTTACCAAGATATCTTGTGCAATGTGTTTGGTTTCATTTTTATGCTTCCGCTGATTTGTTTCGTTAATAACCTAGTTGTGCTAATAATTAATAAAGTGATTTTATTCGAATTTACTAGCTGGGTGTTGGGTTAAGATAAATTAACATGGTATCGGAGCATCGGTTATGAAGGAAGCCAAATTTGCACAAAGACGCGATTTATTAGCAACAAGGAAATTTTTCTACAAGAAATTTTATTGCAGGCTATAGAGAGGGTAAAAGTGAAATTTTCTTTTTTAAAGGTACATCGTACGGCAATCATCGTACAACGTACGGATCGTACGGTTGTGTTCAGGCAAAGATTCGCTAGGAAAATAGATTTGTGCGCGTACAATAGCAAGGAACCGTCGATCAGAGGGTGAGGGTGATAGCCGCCAGCCACCGGAAACAGAGAGTTATTGTTGAAGAAGGAAGCTACGGGAGGCGGCTTAGAAGAGATCGCACAGTTGAGGAGTGAGGCGGTAGGTGATCGTGCAGGAGATTAGGCGGGCAGTCTGTGGAGAAAGGCGATTGCAGCAGAGGCAGTGGAGTATTGGATGAAGGTGACGACTACAGGAGGATCCGCAGCAGCAGAACAGTGTAGCAGTTGGAGCAGCTGCCAAGGAGATTTGGTAGACGGGTTGTTGTAGATGACAGAGGTACGTGCAAAAGGGATCAGGCGATAGGTGCAGAAGGTAACAACATCGCCAGCAAGTGAGATAGTCGTCGAAGCAACCAGTTGCACAGTAAAGAGTCGACAGAGGCTGCGGGCCATCCACTAGGGCACGGGCCACTAAACCAATTGCAGCAAGACAACCTCCAAGTCAGCCATCCTAGAGGCAGCATGCCATGAAAATTTTCAGGCAAGCCAAGAAAAGCCACCAGGCAGCCCAGAAAGGACTCGAGCAACCTAGAAAAGGACCCGAGCAACAACAGAGGGCTATGAGCAAACCCAGACAACTTCAGGTAGGGGTCTGGGCAGCAGGAAGCAAATCTAACAGTGGGCAGCAGGTAGTGGGACCCGAGAAGCCAGAAAGAAGTCTTCAAAGAAGGATCCGAGCGAGATGGCAGCAATAGCTTTCATTTCAGAGGGAGAAGCCAATCAGGGGGATTGAAGAGAAACCATGGTATCAGATCTGACGGCGAAGAAGACAGAGCCACCTCTAGGTGGTAGAAGTACCTTCCTCGCTAAGAGGGAGTGTTGATGTATTTAGCATCGGACAAGTAGTTTCACATAAGCTTGATGTCTAGCATGTGGAAGTCATCTGTAATGCCTCTAAAAACCTTAGGAAATTCACTGTGTTAATAATTAAAGTGAATGACCTTTTAAATTAATTTGAGTTTAAATAAGTTAAATGCCTAAGTTTGTTGGCATTAGTAACTTGAATGAGTTAATTAAATTCTACTGTTAGATCTAAAGTGAACGTGAGATTAGATCTCAGTCGTTGATCACTTTAGGAGATCTAGGGTTTTGGATTTAGGGTTAACTCAACATAATAAAAGGCAACCTAAGTGAGAGGTTGAGATACACACATAGAGTACATTGGAGCAAAGAGGGATTATTTGCTCATGTGCTTGTGTCACACACAGAGTGAGGAGATCTCATTGATTAGGTGAAGAGCAATTCATCCAAGTGTGAGTGGGCAAGGTTGAGGAAAGGAGCAAAGGGGCAGCAAGGGAGATAGCAGCCAGGTGGGCTAGGCGATGTGTTGCATTGTATTCCTCTAATAGGCCATTATCCCAGGACAGGAGCCCAAGGATTTTATTAATAAATTCAAACTCAGATCCAGTTTTCCCTTCGGAGTTTTTTCCAGGGGTGTTTACCTAGATATCTTGTGCAATGTGTTTCGTTTCATATTCAATGTTTTCATTGTAATTTTGTTAAGTAACCTAGTTGTGCATTTAGTTAATGAAGTGATTTTACTGGAAATAAGTGTCGGGTGCTAGGTTCAGATAAATTTAACATTTCCTAAACAAGAGGGCATACAACATACCTATACATCCTACATAATTAGTTATAAGAAGTAACCAATTACTAAACGTCATAACTCCTCATGATGACCATGCCCCTACACCACTATAAACATCATATATGTTGTACTTTGAATCATCATCTTCATATCAATAAATATGATTTTTTTCCTTCTGGACTATATAGATGTGCGCCTCTCTTTATGAATGGTCATGGCCTCACATGAGCACTGCAAGGTACATCACACATTTGCACTTTCTATATCAAGTCATCATTTCCATCTTGTCTTTGAGCATTTTGTTAATTTCTTTAAAATCAGCTAAGTGAACAGATAAAATCTAATTACTTTTCTGAAATTATTAACTCTTGCATGCAGCGGAAAACATGAAAAGCAATCACACATAGTAGGAAAACGTGAAAATTAATCACACATAGTACACAATTGTTTATGCTCTTCCAGATCAGTTCATCATTCCAAATATCTTCAGAACTTAAAAGAGCTCCCCTCACAGGGAAAATGGCTCTAAGAAAGAAAAACCACAACCAAAATCTGCAAACCGGAAAATTACAGTGCCTCGATCTGCGTGCTTGCTGATCACTAAGGCTGTCAGTATGGCCTGTATGGCCTACTGTACGGATGGATCTGACTGTTGTAATAAATGCAGCTCACACGTACTGCCTCAAAGTACGTGTTGTACCTGTCCCTCTTCCTTGCCAATGCTGAAAAAATCAGATCTGATTTTTCCTCTACTTCACCTCTAAGTCACTCTGATTTTTCCTCTACTTCACCAGGTTCACCTGACGTGACTTGTGAAAATGAATTATCATTGTGTCTTTTTCCTTTACCCTCTTTGTCTTTTACTTGAGCCATTTACCTAATCTCAACAGTCAAGATTAGATCATGAGATCAATGGCGCTCTTTTAATTAAATCATTAAGTGACTTTAACTTAGCCACTTTATTAATTAAAAGTCACTTTAATAAAAGACATTCACTTTATTAATAAATTAATAAAGTGAATTCTAGGAAAGGTATAGGATACATTTAAGGACGATTTCCGCAAGTAGACACCCTTACGGAAAAACCTGTCCAAGCTACAAACACTAACACATTTGATGATTTTTAGAATCCTAACACATTCAAAGCTCAAATGCTACATCAAAAATAATTAGTTGACTGGTACTTCCTCTTCTTTGTTGAACTTGAGAGAAAGATTAGATTCACAGCTTCTTGATATCATTTGTTTAATTCTATCATAACTTTCATTGCTGTAAATGTGCTCTAATTTTTCTTATAGAGAAGCTTCGTGGCTGTGTGGACTCACCTATCTTTTTATTAGAGAAATGAAATCGATCTTGCAGCATTCAGCCAAAAGTTATTGATCATGGCAATGTATAGATACCAGATGGAAAATGCTCTTGGATTATCCTAATAAGACAAAGGATTTTTAGGAATAGTAGACATCGGAGATACAATTAATCTGCCCTATGAACACTGTAGACATTGGAACAAAGATCAGTGCTTCCAGGGAAAGTTTTTAACATCTATCCCGGGTATTCTGCTGGATACTCTGAAATATAGCCACTAAACCAGAAAGCCATCTGTATCAGACAAATATTCTGGTTTTATAATTGCGGTTATCACTAATTTAACTACTCTGCAAATCCATGCTATCCTGGCAGACTGTAAAGTACATTATATATGTTTGAATGAAGCATTTCAAATTAAAAAATACAACCCATTATGAAAAATAAAATTTACTTGACAATGTTTTAACAATAAAAGTCCACTTACTTAAGAAGTCCATCCAAGTCTGCTTCTGAGAGCATACATTCCCTACAGAGAACATCTGTCAAAAGATCTTCAGGAGTTTCAGTTCCTCTAACAGCAATTACAACGCACTGCAAGTGGTGCAAAACCACAGCAAAATATGCAGCTTCCCGTCTTTCCTGACAAAAGAACAACCTAGATAAAAGTTAAGGAAACCATTTGATAATTGATATGGATCTACTGGCCAGTTTTGAAGCGTCAAAATAAATAACATAGAACACCCACAATTCAAGAAAAAGATCATTCCCATATACAATATTCGTGTCACGATAATGTTGTTGCTGGAAATGTTAAATAACATTGCATAATCTAAAACTTTAAGAAGATTAATATTTTAATTGGCACAAATTTAACACTCATATTTGAGCATCCAAAGTCTAAACTGGAAATGCCACAATGCCTGCAGCATACCCATCTCAAAAGCTCCACAAGATTTGGGTTGAATACAAATACAGTATAAAGGTCAGGGTTACAAAGGCCAAACCATGCCAAACTATGAGGAAGATTTCAATGATAAATCATTAGTTATTGCCTAGTTCTCAAATGCATTGTTCAAATATAGACTTCCAATGATCCTCCTAGTAAAGCCAGGCTACAAAACTTAGAATGTGAATGCATTAAAGAATTAACAAGCTAGATGAGATACAAAAGAAACTAGACTATGAAAAACAATATACTCCCAAATAGAGCCCTGCAATTCAATTCCAATGCGAAAATCAAGGCATATTCATATAGCACAATTCAATGTACACAAAAGTGACCATGAAAAACCTAAGGAACTGCAAAACAGTTTCTGAATAAAGATCATGGAATGGGTGGTCATGTCTGGTGAGTAGGTTGAATGAACGGGCCTTTTTCAGGAGTTCAAAGAAAGTAATCGGGTTTGAATCCTGCAGAGTAGCAAGCAAAAGCATATCCATGATCAACAAAACCAATAAATCCCAGAAGAATATGCACATAGCTCTAAATATTCCTCTACAAGTTAAACAATGTTTTAATGCCAAGTATGTCCCTTGAGACTCCAAAATTGATTTGATCAAAGTCTTCTTCCTCAGCCATTCTAGAATTGTTTGAAGACGATAAGCATGCAATGACTTATCCACAAGTTGTACAATATTTCAGTGCCAAGTGTGTCTCTACAAAAGTGACCATGATAAACCTAAGGAACAGAAAAACAGTTTCTAAATAAAGATAATGGAATGGGTGGTTTTGTTTGGTGAGTAGGTTGAATGAACAGGCCCTTTCAGGAGTTCAAGGAAAGTAATCAGGTTTGAATCCTGCAGAGTAGCAAGCTAAAGCACATCCATGATCAATAAAGCCAATAAATCCCAGAAGAATATGCCCATAGCTCCAAAGAATCAAAGATTCGTCTATGAGTTGAACAATATTTTAATGCCAAGCATGTCCCTTGTGACTCCAAAATTGATTTGATCAAAGAAACCTTCTTCTCATCCATTCTACAATCATTTGAAGATAATAAGCTTGCAACGATACTCATCACAAGTTGTACAATGTTTCAATGCCAAGTGTGTCTCTTAGCACTTGAAAATTCTTTTGATCAAAGAAGTCTTCTTCGTTTACTTCTCTATCAATCACTTGGAGATATAAGAGCCACAGTTAAACAGGAGAAATATATGTTGAACAATGCCTTTCTTAAAGCACAAACATTGAAAAGTTGACATCTACTACACCAGAAGCAACAAACAACTAAAATTAAGCAGAAGGTGGTGTTCAATGAGATACAAAAGTAGCACACAGAAAAGCCCAAACTTACCATGATATCAAGGATAGTGGTGCTGAACGCATCTACACCTGGCTACTTCTAGGTGTGGGACCCTGCATTGATGATAGAATTGTCTGAGATTTGAATCCCAGACAATTTATGAAATCCGAAACCTTTCCCAAAGTGGGAAACGTTTCCCATGGAATACAGGTCAAAAATGAAAAGTCAAAAGAAAGTGTAAACAGAAAAGTGTTGCATCGATTCTGTTATGTTTGTCCTCCACAACCTATGCACTGTAGCGGTAATATCAAACAGGTTTCAAGTCATAAATGCATCTAAGCCCACTTTGGCAATTCAGAAATGTTTGCATATATCTGCAACAATTTCACAATATGCAAGCCTATAAGATAGGTTGATCCATAAACGAGGGACTTATAGCCCACCCGTTTTACCAACACAGATCCTTTGCAAAAGTTTACTTCTTGTCTCTGTCTCAGTCTTGTACAGAGTGTTCTGCCTTCAGAAAGGCTACTAGGCCTCTGTCCTCTGCCCCGTACAAGGTTCTTTGTTCTTCTCTGTTCTTCTAATGGTTGTAAGCACTGTTGAATATGTCGGCGATATAACGTAAATGTCGGAAGTGTCGCCGAAATTTTCCCCTTGCCAAAATTTTCGTTTGAATATGTCGCGACACATTCATTAACTCACGACACTTTACCAATATCTCGCGAGTCGATGGAATGTGTCGGCCTGCTCCTTTTTTTTTTGCAAAATTAAAGTGCGTGAGGGGTTTTAAAGGCCGCGGGTGGCTTTTTTTCTTCATTATTTCACTTGTGAAGTGTGAGAGAGCTAGAGAGGTGTGAGGAAAACCATTGTGCATCTATCCAAGGAGGAGAAAGCCAAGGATCTTGCTTCCATTAGCGCCAGCAAAGAGATCAAGATTTCCAGGTATGATCAAAAACGTTTTTTTTTTCATTTGTTTGAAGATTTGAACTTTCTTTTTTTAATTTTTAGAGTTAGGCTAGGGTTTGCATTGTGCAATGTGCCTCTTCTTATTGTTTTTGAATGGAAGATTCAATCATTCTAATTCATCTATCTCTTATTAATAATTATTTAACCTTTGCATTATGGTGTGTTTATTTTGATTTTTTTTTGTGCCGTAGGTTTAATATTTTCATCTAAAGAAAATGCCGAAGGCATTGGATCCAATGTGGGTGTATGGTGAACCAATGCAACTTCCCAATAGACAAGTATTGACATGCAATCTTTGCAGCAAAAAGATTTTTGCCGGAATTAGTCGCTTGAAATACCACCTTGCCAAAATCCCTGGGTTTGATGTGGATCCTTGTCCAAAAAGTACCCCGGAAATTGTGCATATTGCAAACCAATCACTCATTGATATGGCTAATAAGAGGGATGCGACCGAGGCTCGCAAAAAAGAACTTGCACGTTCCATTGCAAATAGATACAATG
>JASDQU010885076.1:12838-33609 GCA_032191745.1 Picea mariana
CATAACTTTACTTTTGTAACTAAGCATATTTCTGGAGCTGCTAACAAGGTTGTTGATGCTTTGAGCAAGAAATGTTTGTTGTTGCAGGAGTTCAGAGTTAAAGCACTAGGTTTTGATGATCTCAGGGACATGTACAGAGATGATCCAGATTTTAAGGAGGCGTATGAAGCAGCTGAGAATCCAATTCTCAGGGACAGAAGTCCATGGACATAATACATGATCCGAGAAGGATTATTGTTTAAGAGTAATCAACTTTGTATTCCAAAATGCTCCATGAGGGAGAATTTGCTGAAGGAGAAACACAGTGGAGGATTGGCCGGACATTTTGATCATGACAAGATGTTCGCAAAGTTGAATGAGTCATATTTTTTGCCAGGAATGTAAGCAGACATCAAAATATTTGTAGACAGATGCAGAATTTGTCAAAATTCCAAAGGAAAGAGGCAGAATGCAGGATTTTATCAACCATTACCCACACCTGATAGGCCATGGGATGCAGTCAGCATGGAATTCATATTGGGTTTTCCGAGAAAACAAAGAGGGTTTGACTCGATCTTTGTAGTAGTAGACATATTTTCTAATATGGCACACTTCATACCGTGTCAGAAAACCAGTGACGCAACTCACATTGCGAATCTGTTTTTCAAAGAAGTCGTTCGACTTCACAGCTTACCAAGGAGCATAGTTTTGGATTGAGACACCAGGTTCATGGGAAACTTCTAGAGAACCTTATGGAAAAAAGTTGGGAACAAATTTATCGTTCAGTTCATCTTATCATCCTCAGATGGATGGACAAATAGAAGTTGTGAATAGGACCTTGGGAAACTTGTTGAGGAGCTTGGTGACAGAACACCACAGCCAGTGGGACAATATTCTTCCACAGGAGGAATTTGCTTATAATGATTTAATCAACAGAAGCACAGGGCAGAGTCCATTCCATATTTTTTATGGGATGCAACCAAGAGGAGTTTCAAAATTAAGAGATTCAAAACAGAATGCAACTAGAAGTGCTAGTGCAGAGGATTTCACAGAAGCGATGAAGAAACTTCACATCCAGGTAAAGGAGCGTTTACAGAACTTGAGCCAAGAGTATAAGCGCAGAGTAGATCAACACAGGAGACAACTTCAATTTGAGGTTGGTGATTTGATTATGGAACATATTAGAAAGGAAAGGTTCCCAAAGGGGACATATAACAAACCGAAGATGAAGAAGATTGGACCATGTAAGGTCTTGAAGAAATTTGGGGCAAATGCTTATGAGATTGAATTACCCGATGGGATCATAATTTCTCCAATATTCAATGTCTCAAATTTGTACCCATACAAATCTGAGGAAGCAGGAACAAGTGATGAACAACTAGAGGTCCAGTGGACAAAACAGATGCCTATTACAGAGAAGCCACAGATGGAAAGCATACTAGACAAAAGAGTTAGAAAGAAGACCAGGAGAAAGCAATACTTTGAATACTTGGTCAAGTGGAAAGGACATCCAGTTGAAGATGCCAGTTGGGAGAATGAAGCAGTGATTCAGAAGCATGGACAAACCGTTCGAGAGCTCATGGACAGGAGCCCATGAAAATTTTCAAGGGAGGGAGTATGATGCAGGAGCATCGCCAACGTCAAGCGAGCGTGGGGCAAGAGCCAATTCATTTTGGGCACATGATGAATTGTTTAAAAACTTTTGAAGATGGATGCACCAAACGTAAATGTAATAGTTAAGGAGAGGCGTACTTATAGATTGTAATCAGACCTTGAGCGACCTGCTCTCGTCTAAAGGACTAAGAAGGCATTTATGTTAGTTAATGTTAGTTAATGTTAGTAGGTAGCTTTGAATTCTCAAATTAGACAGTTTTAGGAGCAGAGGGAAAATGGATATAGACACCCTAATTGTATTATTGTATGATAGTGAAGAACATTACCAAGAGAAGAGCATAATCAATTTAGAGAGTAGAGAGTTGTAGTTGAAACTACCCATGTACAGCTATTTGAATTAATAGAAAGAGATTCGATTCAAATTCATGGTGTCGTATTTTGTTCTCTGTGTATGCATTGTGAATGTTATGCTCATGATGTTTATTCCCTGTTGTACATTTTCTTTGATGTGTGAATGTATGATTTCATGTTAATGTCTGAAATCTGAAGAGAGGGAGGATAGAGAATGAGTTTAAATTGTTTCTCTGCCTAAGAAAGAGTTTTCCTACAAGGAGTGTAGTGAAATCGTGACAAGGTGTGCGTTGACGGAGGTCAGAGTTTGTCTCTGCAAGCTCAGGAGAGATAACATGGTTCTCATTCTCGCAGAAGTGTAAGTTAGGCATAGGAGCCATGCAAAGTGTGCGTAGGCCGAGTGAAGCTTCAAGAGTTTGTACCCTGAATGACTTGTTGAGAGACTGTTGCTACAGGGAGTGCGCAGAGTCGAAAGGAGTTCAACACTTGAAAGTGTTTGAAGGTCTGCCGCAAGGAGTGCCAGCAGGAGTTTTTCTGAAAGACTTGAAGTCGTGGAAAACCTCAGAAGGGTTCGAACCTTCGAAGTCGTCGAAGGTAAGAAAGAGGCTAAGTGCCTTGAAGAATTGAAAGGAGGTGCAGTGACATCGTGTTGCAGGAGGACAAGTTCCACGCAAAGAAATATTTTGTTTAAATTTTGCAAAAGTTCTCAAGGGAAGAGACAGATGGTCGAAATTCTCCGTAGAGAATTTGCGAAGTCCCGCCATCCATATGATCTAACAGATAAGCAAGGGGCTTACGACTGTTTCCAAAGTTTCAAGATCAGGGGATTGTGAGCCGTCAGAACTCACTTAGATACCCGTCATTCGTGGGATCTGACAGGAGTTGCATGGGGGTTAAACCCTCACAAACAGAGCGAAAGTCTCGAAAGGCGTCAGGATATCAGGGCTTCGGAATTCGGGATATCGGAAGTCTCGAGGACAGGAGATCGGGTCACTTCATAGTGAAAACCCTGAATTTGATCTGAGTCATCCATTCATTAGGACACGTGGCGGAGATCAAGAACCTGTCGGTATTTCAGCTACCGGGGTTTTGAGTTGACAAAGAAATTGTGACATCGGGGAATCGCAAGTCACAAAATCCCAAACTGAATCAGGATCGTCCGTCTGTTGAGAAACGTGGCGACGATCAAGAGTCCATCGGCATTTCACATGTCGGGACTTCGGGGATCAAGAGGGAAGGATGCATAGCATTTCGGCATTTGATTTCACGAAATCACGAAATGATTGAGGATCGTCCATCATAAGAGGATGCATGGCGGAAAATCCAAGAGTTCGGGAGAAAATCCCGATAGGAAAGTCCATCGGCTTATCGAGGTTCAGCATTTCGCAAATCCTGAAGATAGGAGACTCGCGCATTTCGGGAACGGAAGTTCTGAAATTGAAAAAAGGTGGAAAGCCCGGAAAAGAATAGCAGTACAGGATATCGAGATTCGGGAATTCGGAGTTTGTGTTAACATGAGGTTTTCGGCATCGAGAGTCTCGAACTCCCGATATGTGAAAACGCATTGACTGTTGGATCGAGTGGGGAATCATAGCCGTCGATCTCTTTTGGTGACTGAACATCGAAGTTTTGGTAATGTGGGAATCGAGATTTCGGAGGTTGAGGGGATGAGTTGCATGACATTGCGACAACCGAAATCGCGATAAGGAGAAAGGCGAAATAGAGAGAGGAAAGGCCAAGTGTCATAATTTTGGGTTTCGGGGACAAGACACTCGGCCACAGGACTCACTAAAACGTGAAGTTCGATCTTCCGAAATATAAGGGGAAAATTTATCAAGGTCATTTGTGGGTGTGAATTTCTCGAAAGGGAAATAGAAGAGCCAGTCGAGCACTTTGGTCCAGAAGAGAGGAAAAGATCCTGTGCGGATCCTAATATGTGGATCTAGGACAAGGGGGTCTGCATCATAATGGCTTTCCAACAAGTAACATACATAACGCGCATCGAGGCAACCTCGTCAATAATGGTTCTACAAATAGTCTTGTTCTCTACAACAACTTGGATCTGAAATGCTAACTAAGGAGGTATCCTTGGAATGTGATCTTCCAGGTCAAATATTATCAAATTCGTATTTGTGGGATCAATTCCACCAATGGAATTTAACAGTGCCTTTCGTTGAGAAGGACAAATTTGAAGGACTTCGAGAGTTGGCATCGTGGAGGGTGCTTATGCAAGGTCTTCTACAATACTGTAGTTTTGAGCAGCACGTGCATGAGGATTAAAGGTAGATTTTTGAACAACGCCCTTTGGAGGAGGGCAGAGAACTGTATCGAGACCCATTCATTCAAGATGAAGAGGACCATTAGGAGGTGAAGTTGAGGGAGGCGGTTGAACCAATGAAGGTTGTAAATTGTCAACTTTATCCTTTAGAGAGTAATCTTTGGTCCGAGTTGTGATGGAAACGTCATTCTTTTTTGAATCACCAGTACACATAAGGACATATGAAGTGGTGGAAGGATAAGGTTGGTCATGAATGACCAATTGGGCCTGCTATTGATAAGGGAAAGGTTGTGACAAAATGGCCGGTGTAGGAGGCTTCCTAGTCCCTTGAAGGAACTTAGTGACATCGACACATATTGGACAATATTTCATGTAGTGATCATCACGACAGATAAGGCAAGGATATCGAGGTTTATGCTTATCCTTATCATCAGCGGGTTGCGTTTTGAGTTTTTCGGATTGTGGATTATTATTTTTATCCTCCTTGTTCTTACCCTTTCCTTTTTTAGATTTATTTTTACCACTAGGGGTAGACTGAACTGAATTAACCTTAGAAGTTTTTTTAGGGGAAGGATTAGGAGTCGGATCATGTTGAACATTAGAAGCATTGGACTTGGGATTGGTGTGAGAGGAATGCATGAATTGATTTTCAGCATGGAAGGTGCCAACCACACCATCAACAGCATGAGAAGCGGTTGGGGTTGTTGAGGTAGCAATGGTATAAGGGAGAGGAGCGTTAGGGATCAAGTCGTAAAGTGTGCCCGTTTGTGAATAAACAAGATCTAGGTATTGAGCATGACTAATCATCTGCTCTTCGGTGACGACTCCACCCATGGAAATATCATGAGCTATTTTACTAATGAATTATTTGGTGAACCATTCAGCCAATAACTAATCAGGAAGGTCGATTTTGATCAAATGTCGTCTTCTTCTCCACTCATGAATGTGATCGAAAATATGAGTGGAAGAATATTGCTTAAAAGAATTCAAAATTTCAGTTCATGTTTCATAACGAATTAGCAATTGGTAATGCGTGAGGAAAGCCATGGCTAGGGTATTAAAGTCGTTAAATAAGCCTCGCGGTAATTCTATGTACCACTTTGTTGTCAAACCTGTGAGAGTTTGTTGGAAGAGTCCTAACCTAATGGAGTCATCCATCAAGGATTTGGATGAGCACCAAAGGTGAAAAGTCATAACATGATTGTTTGGGTCTTCTCTCGGTCGACCGTCAAACTTGGGAATGTCGGACGGTAATTTGGTTGGTATGACAGGCCAATGGGGAGAGTGTAAGATAGTATCATTCAATATCCTAGACAAGTTGGGTAAATCCAAAGTGGCTAAAAAAGGCAATTTTCTATTCACTTGAGGATACTGGTAACTTTGGGGAAGAAGTCTCATCGGTATACCAGTAGGACCGTAAGCAGTCTACATACAAGTAGAAAGTCTTGACAGATTCTATCGTGGAGGATTTGGAGGCATATATCCCATAGGGTTGGGTTGATTAGATATGTTCCCTTGAAAAGGGACGCTATAGTGAACCTTCGGACCCCAAGAAGGATTCAAAGAACCTGGATACGGCTGGCCAAAGTTACGGGGTACAAAAGAGTTAAATTAAGGATGTTTCCCTCCAGATGATTATGGATTTCCTAGGGAAAGAAGGTTCCACAGTTGGGCTAGTGATCCTAGTGGGTTCTGTCCATACTGTGGGTTAGAGGCTCCAACCTGAGGTTTTCCTCTAGGCGAAGGTTGTGCCCCAATTTGAGTTTGACCCCCAAATTGTGGTTTCCCCCCAGCTTGAGAGTGCCCTCCAACAGGAATATGGTAACTAGAAGTGTACGAATGATGGGTGCCACCAATTGGATTGGAGTCACTAGGGATAGATCCCCCAAGAAAAGGTGGATAATACCCTCAGGATAAGACCTGGGAAGGTGTAGGAACAAAACCAACAGTAGCATTGTACCTAGGAGGAACAAAAAGTCCACAAACTCTGGATGGAAACTGGGTAGGGATGGCGATGGAAGTATTCAAAGATTGATACCCAGGGGGAAGTGATAGGATAGGTCTATACGAAAGTGGCGTTCCAATGGGAGCTTGATTAACCACCACATTCCTAGTAGGAATGGTCGTAGCATGTGGAACCATAGTAGAATGGGCCATATGGAGAGAAAAATTCGAGCTAGGACCAACTGACTGTGTGTCTGGAATGACAGTGATATTGCTAGTTGTACCATAAAAATGGTCTAAAGGTATCGTGTAGGTAACAGACGTTTTGAGAAGTTGTGATACAACAGGTGAATCAGGGCCTGCCCCCAAGTTGTCGTAAATCTCCTGCACAGTGTGAGGCAGGGTTCTAAATGGGTCACTAGAAATAAGGGGATTCTCTACTCCAGGGACGGTATGGGGTTCATTCGGTGTTCCAGAAGTTTCAACAACAAGTTCTCCTGATGAATTCATCTGGAGAATACATCTCTCATATCTAGTATACGGTAACGAAGTTGAAGGAAGGCGGAAAGCCTCTAGAGAATTGAAAATAATTCGGAAATCTTCTAAAGAGTTGGAACTTTCCACTTGTGAGGTTAAGTTGTCCTGGACCACTCTCAGCTCAGGAGAGCCCTCCGGTGAATTAGGAAGCAAAGGGAGGTAACCTTCCAAATATTTCAGGGGCATCCCTTGCATCCTACGTGAACAGTGTGGAGGGTCAATGTTGGTCGAACCAAATATTTTATGGAAAAAATCTATGGCCAACTATGAAAACAAACAACACTCACTAATAAAATCTAGAAATCAAACCAAGAAAACAAAACCTTCTTATCTCGAAGTCACAAGTTGGTGATGAAATCCAACGTTGCGAAGTCAAAACAACAAGGGGATAGGATAGAGCAGGTGGAAAAGTTATGTTGACGACCTGCTTAATGGACTTACACCTTGGTGAACGCTCCCACACATAATCATGGGTATACCCTCCAAGGAGCCCAAGTGAGTCTAGCCAATGTCGATTCTAGGTACTGTGAAGACTTACCCCTCCAAAGTCACCTCGTGTAAGACCCTAAAGACATAGGCTACTAGGGTTACCAAGAACAACAGTGATGCCTCAGAAAACAGTCGACAGTCTGATCCACACACAAAGGCAGGGTATCTAGCCTGAAATCAACTTGAAAGGCTTCAACTCATAATTGTGGGTATACCTTCAAGTGACCCCCATAATATGCGCAATCTCTACACCAAAGCCAACAAAGCAGGGTGAGTAACTCTGCCAGTCTTAATGCGACCTCAGGTTTGAACCTTGTGTGAGAAGGGATTCCCAGGACAAAATGTAGCAATTGGATTTGAACTCTCCCTATCACAAGATACTATTGTGTGTTTTATGCTTTGGAGAGTGTACCTCACCACCTGTTCCAAAGTGCTAGCCTAGCAAATCTTGGTGTAAAAGATCCCTAGAAAATAAAAGTTAATAATTAAATTTTAGATTTGTGTTGTATTTTAGAGGTTGTTGTTTACTCAAGAGGGATATGGAAATGAAATCGATGTTATATGACACCTTGACCCAATAATATGCAAGAAGATATGAATGATGCAATCTTTTAGTTCAATGAACTCTAATTATAGCAGGAAGAAGGTATTTCTTTGGAAACATGAAAGCTACGAAACGTAATTTTTTTTTTTCTTGAATGAACACAATTCCAAACAATTATAAGCTATCAAATATCCCAATTTTCTCTCTTTTAACAAAAATTCAAATGCAAAAACTTTCATAGGAGTGATTACCAAAAAGAATAGATGACTTTAATTCATCCTTTCCAAAACCAATTCAAAGATCTAACAAAGAAAGGAAGAAGTAATCACATAAAATAGATACACTCAACAAAATACCCAAATAAAACTTTCAATGAAGATAAAAATGAAGATGACAAGAAAGTGTTTTGCCAAATGTGAACGAAAATATCTTTCAAAAAAAATCAATCCAGAAAATGTAAACAATCCAAAACTTAAATCAAATCAAAAGACTTTTTATTAATCAAGCACTCAGATCTAGATCCAGATATTATATCCTCGTTGACAAAAAATCAAGAAGAAAAAAACTTGCAAAATGAAAAATAAAGACTTTCAATCCTTGAAAACCAATCAACAGCAAGTCTTAAAACTCAGAAAACAGTCAAATACTGGCACCAAAAGTTCATCCCAGGTGATCAAAGAAAAAAATGGGTGATAAAAGACAAACAGACCTAAGCCAACAAATCCTACAGGAAAGATCACAACCCAGTAGTAAGGTACAGTGTGGCAAAGAGAGATCTTCACAGGCTATCTATGGGACAAAATGCGGCGATTCCACACTAAATCAAACAGGCAGGATGCAGCGATCTAAGAACGTCACAGGTTGTATATGGGGTACATTGTGGCGATCTTTATAAATAAGGAAAAATTGGACAAAGGAAAAAATTCTAAATGAAATTTCAGACCCAGGGAGTCTAAATGGATCACCCACAGACTCAGAGACTGGATTAAAATGAAAGGAGGTAGGCTAAAGGAAAATGGACAACAAAAAACCAAAAAAAAAAAGTCGTATCCCCAATGGAGTCGCCAAATTTGTTATTGGATTTATCGGTAAATGCAGACACAAACTTATCTCTCTATACACACCTAGATATAGACCAAAACAAGATAGGACACGATGCTTTCCCTAATCTCTAATCATTGAATTTACTATCAAACAAGAGATGAACGACATACCGTTTAAATATCACTTCCTTGTATCTTTGTTGTCCTCGCTCCACTCTAGTGCTCTTGTGATATTGTGATGTTGCAAGGTCCCCTTTCAGTGTCCCTTTGTTCCAACACACACACTTGCTCCAAATTTGTATGAAGAATATCCTCAATAACTTGATGAACTAAAATGAAGCCCTCAAGCATCAACTAAAGTAGAATTCCTCACACAATTTTTAGCCTATTCAACCTTCATTAACCTTAGCCTTTTCCATGAGAAATCCCTCTTTATATAGGGGAGAGAGAGATGGTTAAAGAGATTAGGATAATCCCACCAAATCAAATAAGTGAGTAATATCCCATCTATTCGGAAGCCACCTCATCCTCTAGAAGATCCCCTTCTATAACTTTCATGAAGCTCGACCTTTTCTTAGTCTTTTAGCATCACCGCACCCTGGCTATAGGACATCCTACGGAGACTTTGTAAACCAATTTCAGGGCATCATGTGTCGATCATGCATTGCCGCACCCTATGTATAGTGTAGCCTTCGGTGATATCTATTAATAGGATTTATAAGAAGAGAAAGCCAGTCACTTTTCTCATGAAAGAAAGGTCTTTTGGGAACATGAACACATGATGTAAAAGGATCGTTGTGGTGACCAAAATAATGTGTAACACCTTTTCCATTGATGTCAAAGGGGGAGAGAAATTGGTATCATGATGACAGGGGGAGCATGAGTGTTGCCATCAATGACAAAGGGGGAGCTTGTTGGAAGATTGGTTGTTGTCATTAATGTCAACCCTAGTCATTGGTTTTGGACCGCAAGATTGATGAAGGTATTTGGACATGAAGGATAGTTCACATGTAGACACAACACCCATGGATGGATAGTATACATCATGTTGTTTTCGTTGGTAGGTGTCATGTCACGTGGATCCTCAAAGTTGAGGAGAAATGAATTTTTGAAGATGACAAAGTGAATTGAAGAAGGAAGTACAGGTCAGCCTTGAAGATAATTAAAGAAAAGAATTACAAAATACGAAAGTGTCAGGTCAGCCCTAATGTTAAAAGGAAGTGACATAAAGGGTATAAATATATATCATTATACATTCATTTTAAATACACACAAGTCAAATTTCAGAGGAAATCGGAAGTAAAGAAGGCCGGATTTAAAGGGAGGATGAAGTCTTTTGGTGATGTGTTCTAAGGTATGTTATTTACAGGGCATCTTACAATTTTCACTATAACGTTTTTTCTAGAACGATTCAGATGGTGAAATTGGTATGGTGTTGAGAAGACATATCTAGATACCTGTGGTAAAAAATTCATCTCTTTATTCACTACACTTTTGGAGATACACTCTGTGGAAGATAGGGTTTTTGACTAGTCCTGAAGCTAGTCATAAACAAGTGTTTCAGGTAAAATAGTCATAACTTCTTCATATAGAATCCAAATGAACTTAGAAAAATTTCATTGGAAATAGTACGGTTTGTAGTTTCTTGTGTACGAATTTCAGAATCTGATGTTAAATATTGAACACAAGGCATTTTGTACACGTTCTCTCTCCTGGATAAACCAGAATTGAATAAGGTCTACCATTCTCTCTATAACTTCTTTTTGGGGAGGATTCAAGGAGTGAAAATTGGAGGAGTTTCAAAGAAAACAATGAGTTATATTATCTACAGGATCAAAGTATTCTAAGAAGTGAAGAATTGTAGAAGTTGAAGAAGTCTCAAGAAGCATTATCTGGTTCTATGTGATGGTTAGTTGATGGTGATGATTTAATGTAAAGTTTTATTATCTCTCATATATTTTTCGGTGGAAGGAAGGGGCAAGGATGGAGAGGTTAACCCTCTCTTGATATTGGAGGATTGTATCTTCCTTTCGGAGGTTTATCCCTCCCTTTATATTTGGAAGCTGGAGCTACCTTTGAAAGTCGTGACTTTCCTTGAACAATAACTATTGATTATTTCTCATATATTGTGCATGGTGTATTGTGGAGTATTGGTGTAACTCTTATACTATTGTTCATTTCTCATTGGATATAATTGAATGGTTCAAGTATAAGTTGAATTTTTTTTTAAATTTTACTTGATATTGATTCACCCCCCTCTCAGTATCAACACGAGCCACATGAAAAGAAGAGTAATGGGGAGCCAATAAATGACATTAGAAAGAAGTGTGAGATCCATATAAGCCCTTAGAAAAAAATTAATGAATGTCAATCAAAACAATTGTTGTTAGCCAAGTTGAAATCCTCAGAATTTGATTAAGCGTTGGACTTTGATTCTAATTTGGATAAGATACAATGAATCATCAATTAGAACACAATGTTACCATCACTACCATAAAGGTCTAGTCAAAGAAACCAGATGAGCCTGAGGAAGGTGAGTGCCTCTTCCACTCATAGATGTGGGTGAAGGGGAATCTATTGCATTTAATTATTAATAGTGATATCCATAAGAACTTGATCTTATCATAGGTCATTAATAATTTGAAGTCGTCAATGATGTTTCACCCCCAACCATATGCCATCAGTGGGTTAAGCCAAGGATGAGACATCCATGTCAAAAATCAATGTCACCTACATGATATGAAACTCTTGAAATATGAGGTATTATGTGATGTTTCCCCACTTGAATTTTTTGATGGTATTTTAAGACAACCATATATTGAGACTCATCATATTGTTACAAGTATAGGCCCCATAGTGTCATTGTTACTTTGGGAGATTAGTGCTACAAGGTGCCAAAGGTGGCTTCAATTATCATATTCTCTTTAATCAAAATTGAGTATTGCAAGAAGGTAATCTCTTACACCGGGATATTTTTCCTATTCATGGTTCAGTCAGAAGGAAAAAAAAATATCACCATTACCACCAAGGCCCTTAAAATGGTTCCCTCTACATAGAAGAATCAAGTGGACAAGATGATGTAAGAATATAACTATACATCTTCACCTTGTTAGAATAATGCAGATGTGCTTGTTTCACCATAGACAATGCTACACCATTGTCATCCAACCATAGGCACAAAGCCACCCCCGATCACCTTAACCTTTGACAAAAACAATTATTTCAGGAAGCCACACCATAACCCACATATGACCAAGAGAGAGCACACCTTTTCCAAAGGTAGCACACAAGATAAAGATATCAGAAAGACTGAACAAGAGAAAAATTCCCAACTGCAGTTGTTGTTGCTCCTCCTCCAAACTTGTGCATTGTTTCTAGTTTTATGGGTGAGAGTGAGTGAAAAAATGAGACAAGGCGTCCTTTATTTATACTAATCTATCCAGTGACTTTTCTAGCTGGGCCGACCTGACTTTCTAGTAATTATATTTATGTTTATATTTTTCCTGTGAAGCCGACTAATCTTTTGGAGGATAATACCTTAATATTATATATTATGCTGAGCCGACATGTCTTCTAAGGTTTTCACACATTTTTTTAAGGTTTATCTTGCTTCTAAAATATTCTATTCTAGTCAAAGGTTACATATGGAGTTGAATACCTCCCGCAACTACCATAATATCAACACTCCCTCTTAGCTAGGGAGATATTAATGGTAGCAAACACTTCCATCCTTCTTTACCTGGCATGGGAAAGACTCACATAGTCTTGCAAACTATTCTACAGGTAGCATCATCATGTCACATAGGGATACACCCATGTGGACCTGTCAATCTCATCTAGGGACCATAACCCACTAGATAACACTATATCTACACCTCGTAGTGTGTGTCACCATGATTGTCATGGGCTACACCCGCATGATGTGCTCACTGTTGGAGTTACTTCACACAGACCTAGGATTTATTTTTCCTAAGGTTTTTCCTTGTTTATTAGTCATAATTAGTCATTATCCAGTCTCCTATATTTTAGGGGAGAATATTCCACCTGGAGAATATTCTCTTTCAGTTGACACTTCAGTTTGACTAGTTGAGTTGAGTTTAGATGTTGTATTCGTTTTATCACCATGCAACATTGGGATCATCACCATGATAATTCTACCTTGCCTTGGGATCACCACCAGACTGGTGCATTACCCTTGATTCCCTGAGTTAACTCCTCACTACTCTTTGTTAAGTCAGTTAACTGAAGACTTGTTGACTAGTTAACTCAACTAGGTGGCAGTTCACTCACGTAACTACCTGAGATACTAGACTAGGTGGCAGTTCACTCCCGTAACTATTGGTGTGTGTCCAGATCACTCTAGACTACCACTATGATGCATTTGTTCTCCTCTAGTACACACTCATTGATTTATACAGAGTATATCATGTGTAGATTATTCATTATTCATAACGATTAATGAGAATTATTTCATTCTTTCTCTCCTTCTTCTTCTTTCTCCAATACTCTCTGTAAATGTGTGTATTATTGTTTAGCTAGATATATTATGTGCAGGTTCAACACATTTACATGGTATCAAAGCCAACAGACTACTAAGCAAAAGCTACACCAAAAATTTTTGCAGGTACAAAAGATTGAAGACAACGGAAAGGTGTATTTCCAAAAAGAATTCATTCCTACACCTTACAACTATTTTCCATGGAAGGAGAAAATAGCCATACATCTCCGAACCATAGGGTTGTATAGGTTAACCTTGAATACAAATACAAAACCAACATCAGCCATAGAAAAATCCAAGTATTTAAATCGCATGGATGAGGCACTCGGAACAATTTGCAGTCTTATTTCTCTCGATCTCCTTTTTCACATATCTTCCTGTAAGACTCCCAATGAAGCCTGGACCACCTTGGAAGGGCTATTTGGAAAATAGGATGAGATGAGGGGACACATGTTGGATGTGGAGTTTCTCACATTGGATCCAAAAAGATTCGATAATAACCAATATTTCTTTACAAAATTCAAGGATTTACTGTCACAAATCAAAGCTTGCGGGGTTGATAAATCGAAGGAGGAGAAACAAATGGTTCTAACCATTCTCTCCAATATTGGTCCTAAATTCTTTGTATTCGTATCCACATTCCATACTGTCAGATTCACCTCTGGAGCCACCTGGAAGATGCTTCTCTTGAGGACTTTATCGAATCCATGACACAAGAGCAAACCAAGCTCATCAACATGGGCACAATCAAAGGCCCAAGGGCGCATGTACTCATTGTGCATGATGGTAGCCACAAATATCATAAATCTAAAGATAAAGATAAACGGAAATCTCATGCACATCTGAAGAAGGAAGGGTACACAAAACCCTTCACCGATGCCTCCAGATCCAAAGGGGAAAAGGGAAGAAAAGGGGATAAATGCACGTACTTTCACAAAGGATTTCATTCAGAATATGCATGCATGCATAAACAAATAGATATGATGTCTCAAATACTTTAGCAAAAAATCATTGGAGATCTCGTCTCCGAGGGTGCCAGAAAGAAGAAGCCAGAAGATCTGAATTCCAAGAAAGGCAATTCTAGCCATGCCTTGATTGCCATCAACTCCTCTCTCGATACTTGGATCGTTGATTTAGGAGCATCACATCATATGGATTCCTCAAAAGTAGTATATTCTTCTTTGGATGCATGCAAAGGTCCTCCTATTCTGATGGGGGAAAACTCTTATGTCGAAGTCACCAGCAAAGGAAGGATTGAACTCGCCAAATGAAGCTTCGAGAATATGTTGCACATTCCCAAACTTTCTGTCAACCTTATCTCTATGTATCAAATGATGAATTTCGGCACCAGAAAGAAAGTCATATTCACACCAAATTCTTTGGACATCTACGACATGCAAAACAACTCCAGGATTTCTACTGGTGAGGTAAATCATCAGTATAGATTGTATACATTTTTTGAATTCATTGAACCTGATTCTGCTTTACTTCTTACTCATGCTGATGAAAGTAGTAGGATATGGCACAAAAGGTTTGGAAATTTGAATTTCAGATACATGCAACAGCTTAACAAGCACAGATTGGTTGATGGTCTACTAGACACCCATTTCTTCAAGGGAGTATGTGAGGGATGTGTTCTCGGAAAACACCCTCAAGAGAAATTCGACAAAGGAAAGTCTCAGTGAGTTTCCGCACCTTTATATTTGATCCACAATGACCTTATGGGTCCTTTTCCGCATCCATCCATCATCAAAGCGAGGTTTTTTCTCATTTTTGTTGATGATTTCTCACGTTTTACATGGATCTACTTTATCAGGCAAAAATATGAGGCCTTTCAACACCTCAAAGATTTCAAAGCCTTGGTTGAGACACAGTCTGGAAAGAATACCAAAGTCCTCCAAACTGATAATGGGGAAGAGTATGTAAATCATGAGATCCATAATCTTTTCCATGAGACAGGGATTCAGTTGCAGTGCATAGTTCCCTATACTCCGCATCAAAACGGAGTTGTTGAGCAGAAAAACCGATCTCTAAAGGAGATGGCATCTTGCATGCTACATGCAAAGCCACTACCACAGAGACTATGGGATGAGGCACTTAACTGTGAAACATACATCCAAAATATATATCCCCATAGATATGTCAAGGATAAGACCCCCTATGAGGCTTGGAGTGGCCTCAATCCAGAAGTAACCCACTTTCACATTTTTTCGTTCACGTGCATGGGCTAGGATTCCCTCTGAAAAGAGGAAGGCACTTGATCCACAAAGCACTGAGTGAATTTTTATTAGATACCCTGACAATGTGAAGGGATATCGGCTTATTGATATTTCCTCTGACCAGCTCATCATTGAGCGTAGTGTCCAATTCGAGGAAAGTGTCTCGCATGTACCTCAGCAGCCGCATGTAGACACCTTCATTCTTCCACCTGTTCGAGATGATGAGAATGCACATGTTGACTCTTCAGATGAGAGTTATGATTCATAGGACTCAGATGATTCAGATTCAGAGTCAGTACAATTATATGCAGAGTCAGATCATCTAGATGGAGTTGCAGATCCAGAGCAGAGGCTCAAGTGGGCACAAACTACTCTTCAGGATGCAGGGGATCTCGTTGGTGATCTAGATGACACTAGGAGGACTCAATCTGATTTCGAGGAGCCTCTTGTTTCACTCAATGCCACTGAACCATTTCCCTCCAGGCATCTTTTCTTGGTTCAGTCTTCAGATCCACAGTCTTATGGCGAGGTTGCAGGAAATCCCTTTTGGGAATCTACCATGCATGAGGAGTACAACTCCCTCCTTGAGAACTAGACTTGGGATCTGGTTCCCCTTCCTTCTGGGAGGAAGCTTGTCAGATGCAGATGGGTCTACAGGACCAAGAGCACAGCGAATGGACAGATTAGGAGATACAAAGCCAAGCTTGTTGCTAAAGGGTTTCAGCAGGTTGATGGTATTGACTACGATGAGACCTTCACTCCAGTAGCGAAGATGTATTCCATATGATTGGCACTTTCCATTGTGGCAGCCAAGGGATGCGAAGTCCATCAGATGGATGCGAAGAATGCATTTCTTCACGGTGATCTCTCTGAGGAGATCTACATGGAGCATCCCCAAGGATTTATGCAGGACTCATCCTTGGTCTGTCAACTAAAGAAGTCCCTTTATGGCCTCAAGAAGGCTCTGAGGGCATGGTATGCCAATATGGCCTCCTACCTGTTGTCATAGAGCTTTGTACATTGTAAATCAGACCTGAATGTCTACATGCTCAGGATGACTAATTCACTTCTACTTTTAGTTATGTACATTGATGATTTGTTGATCACTGGTTGCTTGACTTCAACGATTGCTGCAGTCAAGAGGATTATACATGACAGGTTTTTGATAAAGGACATGGGTCCGCTACACTTCTTCCTTGGACTCGAGATCAGTCAGGATGCATCAGGCATCAAACTATCTCAGGCCAAGTATGCATGAGATCTCCTTGAGAGATTTCACATGACAGACTACAAGTTTGCTCCGACTCCTTTCATATCAGGAGTCAAACTTGAGGATGGCAGGGAGACTCCACTGGTTGATAACACACTATACATACAACTAGTGGGGAGCTTTTTGTATCTCACACACTCCAGACCAAACCTCTCCTATGCAGTTGGTACAGTTTCCAGATTCATGCAGGAGCCGTATGAGCTACATTGGAAGGTTGCAAAGTGTATCCTTCAATATGTACAGGGCACCATCACCTTTGGGATTCATTATGAAACATACTCTACATTAGATCTCATCGATTTTACTGATTCTGACTGGGCTGGTGATAGCATTGATCGCAAGTCCACATCTGGTTACTCACTCAGTCTTGGTTCTAGGCCTATCTTTTGGTTGAGAAAGAAGCAAGCTGACATTTCTCTATATTCAGCTGAGGTAGAGTACAGAGGGGTAGTTAACATAACCATTTAGGCTATGTGGCTACAACATTTTCTCACTGATTTGGGCATTCAGTTTCATCGGTCGATCGTCATCTAGTGTGACAACCAGAGCACTCTGAAGTTCTGCAGAGATCCAGTTAAGAGGCAGCAAATGAAGCACATCAATATCCACATGCACTACATCCAAAACTTAGTACACGAGGGGATCATCGACTTACAGTTATTTCCTTGAGCGGAACCGACAGTATACATCTTCACCAAGACCTTCATTGAGCAGAAGTTCCATTCTTTGAGAAGTCGTCTTGGGGTAAAGGACACAGTTTCTTAGCAAATTTAGTTCTTCTTTTTACATACATTTTACCTTGAGGGGGGGTTTTCTCATGAGGTTTTCCCTCTTTCCTCACTTTATTTTCAATGTATCTTTTGTATTTGGGTACCTAACATGGCCTCATTGCCGGGACCCATTCTTTATTTTCACCATAGTGATGTTCAGGGGGGGTGTTGGACTTACTTCACACACACCTAGGATTTATTTTTCCTAAGGTTTTTCCTTGTTTATTAGTCATAATTATTCATTATCCAGTCTCATATATTTAGGGGATAATATTACACCTAGAGAATATTCTCTTTCAGTTGACACTTCAGTTTGACTAGTTGAGTTGAGTTTAGATGTTGCATTGGTTTTATCACCATGCAACATTGGGATCATCACCATTCTAATTCTACCGTGCCTTGGGATCATCACCAGACTAGTGCATTATCCTTGATTCCCTCATTTAACTCCTCACTACTCTCTGTTCATTCAGTTAACTGAAGACTAGTTGACTAGTTAACTTAACTAGATGGCAGTTCACTCCCGTAAGTTTCTGAGAGACTAGACTAGGTGGCAGTTCACTCCCGTAACTGTTGGTGTGTGTCCAGATCACTCTATACCGCCACTATGGTGCATTGGTTCTCCTCCAGTGTGCACTCATTGAGTTATACCGAGTATATCATGTGTAAATTATTCTTATTCATAATGGTTAATGAGAATTCTTTCATTCTTTCTCTCCTTCTTCTTCTTTCTCTAATTCTCTCTACAAATGTGTGTATTATTGTTTATCTAGATCAATTATGTGCAAGTTCAACACATTTACACTCACCCATGGATACACCCATGTCGTGAGTATCATCATTACTATCAACATCATTTGATAGAAATCTAGCATCAAAAAATATCATCACAATATCCATGAGCCTCATCTAGCTATATTGATGATCCATCTCCACCACCATGTCTCTATCACCTTGAGCCATTCTTGTCCCATGAAAATAATCGTGACCTCATCGGAGCCACATTCACCTCATATTTTATCCTCTCATAGGATCACTCTGTGAATGCATTTAGCTCGATGCTATTGGACATGTGTTTCTAGCACCTTGGGTTGTTCTTGTCCCATGAAAATAATTATGACTACATCGGAGCCACAAACACCTCATGGTGATCCTCTCATAGGATCACTCCATGAATGCATTCAGATCAATGTTATCAGACGTGTAATTTCACCTCAAACACCTCGAGTCTTCAGTTCGTCAAAGACTACGTCAGGGCACATCTACTCCGGATGTAGATGTTCCCTATCTCCCCTGGTCTGCAGCCCAGTTCCTGTGGATATAGGTTTGGCCCAATGCTTATCAGGGATACTCACCTACTCATGTGTTAACTACTCAGCCACTCATGAGATTTTCAAGGCATGATTAAATTCACACATAGGATATCTAACAACAACTCAAATATTCATTCTGTCGACGATTACATATCGACCTATTCCCACATGATCAACTCTGTCTGATCAATATTGGAATATCGACACGATGTTTCAAACATCAATACTATTAGAATATAGAAGATGGTGTGCTCATTTTACCATTGATGATACCCTCGTCACCCAACCATAGGCTGAAGCCTCCCTCTGAGCACCTTAACCTTGACTAAGAATTCCTCTGGAAGAAAACCCTAGGCTAGATAGCCGAACAAAGAGTAGCGCACCTTTCCCCAAGGATAGCGCATCACAAAAAGCTGATCAGATAGTCCAAACCCTAGCCAAGAGATATTCAAGCCAATACTGAAAACTTGTTGCTGTTGCAACTGCACTAGCAGCTCTCCTCCAAACCTGCGCACAGAACTGCAACTGCAGTGCGCACCAAACTGAGAACTGAAACTCTGAGATGCGTCAAAATGAGAACTGGCACACTGTATTTATAGTGGATCTGCCAGTTTTGTTGGGGCCGACTTCTCCTTCTAGATATGTGTATGTTCAGTATATTATTATTATTCCTGGCTGACTTCTTCTCTTGGAGGCTAATAACCTAATATAAATTATCTTCTTGAGCTGACAAGTCTTCTAGGGTTATTAGCCAACTCACTAGGGTTTCTCTTGCTTCCCGGATAATGGGCTTGAGCACAAAACATACCATTTACCCGGTAGAATCAATATAGTCATCTAGACTATTTCATGACTAGATCATGAGCATCACCATCACCATCAGCTGCATCATCTCTCGAAACCATACTTCATATGAGTAATTAGATATGATGTTGGATAAGTCACTCTCACCATAGAGTGATACAAGAGGAGTAAAATCTCTGAACTATTTTTCGTCTGGAAAATCTTTGTTCATCATTCATCTAAATGATCATTATCTCCAATAAATTGTTGATAGTCTTCAAGGCAATTAGAAAAAGGATAGAACACAACTGTGTTTATTCATAGTAGTACATAACTACAATCCAAGTGGTTTACTACCACACCAAGTAACACACAAGTACTTGATCAGCAACGTAATGGTTGCGAACAGTGGAACATATTCACCACAGTAGTCCTCCTCTACTGTCATATAGTCTTCATAACAAACATCTGATAGCAATCTGCATAGAAACAATGTTATGATATATATTGAATTATTTGGGCCAATCTTTCACTCACATCTATGAGTTTTGAAAGAATATTTGCCTCACGAACAGTGGAGCACATCCACCACAGTAGTCTATATCTAATGTCTTCATAACAAACATCTGATAGCAACCTGCACAGAAACAATGTTATGATATAGACTGATTTGTCTGGGCCAATCTTTCTCTCACATCTGTGAGTTCTGAAAGAATATCTGCCTCAAAATAGTGAAACCTATTCACCATAGTAGTATATCTCTATTGTCTGGAGATAAGTAGTCTCCATAACAATCATCTGATGCCATCCTGCATAGAAAAATATTATTAAAGATAAACTGAATCCTCTAGGTTAATCTTTCACTCACATTTGTGAGATTTGAAAGAATATCTGCCCTCATCAGCAATGGGCTATCTGCCCTATTCTTCACAAACAAGGAAGAGAGGTTATTTCTGATTTCTTAACCTGGACCATTTCTCACCCTAGGCCATTCTTCCTACACTAATTAAAGTGCACCCTGGACAAAATGTAAAACCCTAAGAAATGTTTGGACCATTCCTCACCCTGGGCCATTCTTCCGACACTAAACAAAGTGTAACCTGGAGAGAATGAGTCTCCCTAAGGTATGATTGTCCCTA
>JASDQU010885077.1:15289-46941 GCA_032191745.1 Picea mariana
ACTGAAATGCCCATGATGCTATACAAAGATGCCCTCTTCCTGGAGAGAAATTGCAGATCAACCTCTGCAAAAGTATAGGAAAAACTACTTCGACACTCGACACATTTTCTAAAAAAATATATATTTCTTTCTCGTCCACTGCATATAACTTTATTTATCCTAACACATATAGAGACAAACAATTCAGATGATATTTTTAATAGAATGAAATTCTCTCGCAAAGTCACTTTCTCGCTAATTACTTGTTAACCCCATATTAATATAATATTATGATTAACTAATTCGAGGATTCGGGACTACGGTTCTTCGGGGCTCCGACCTTACCTCCGCGGTGACATTCTCCCCGGGTCATGTACCAACCCAATGTCTTATGGCTAGCGTGTGACACAATGGCACGAGTCATTTTCTACATGGTTACCACTTGAACTTCAAGTTACTTCCCGCCTGTCCGCTGCTTCGGACTTCTATTTCTCCCTCGGTCCCGCCATAACAGTGCATTTATTCCCATTCCAACTCGATAGAGACTACGCTACCATGCAACACTTGTTCACCAATTTGATGTCTAGCTTAGTCGTAACCTTAAACTTATATTATTATTAATATAATATTATATTATTATTTGACTAGGGTGAATATATGCTTAATTTATCTTAGATGAATAGATACTTAATTTTGAAATAATGTAAATAAATACAATGGATATAAGCTAATTATGAGCGATTTTAATTTTAAATTTGTTTTTTGAAATAATAAATAAAAGATGCTTTATTTTGGAATATTGTAAATCAATACATAGATAACTTGAGTGAAATGAATAAATGTTAATTTTGAATGTTTAAATAGTTAATTTTTTATTTGATTTTTGAAATAATAAACGAGAGTGGTATAAAAGTAGTATAGGATTAATGTCCTATGATTATTTGATGTTGGAAGCTTAATCTTTGGGGTTACGAACTTCCTGTAATGTGAAGAGTAAAAATTGGGGTTAAGAAATTCATTTAATGTGAAGAGTAAAGATAATGTAACTAATATAGGGAGTCCAAGAAACATCGGAAGAGAATCCAAAGAGGTAATATACATATGTATATATGTATCATATCCATTAATAAAATGCATCTCACGCTTATATTATAACGCATTCCAATAATAGTGGTATCAGAGCTGAGTGTTTTTGTTTCCCTCCATGTGTGAAATGCATCCAACCTGCCCCTCTACCTGCCAGTCTGTGCGTCCATTTGCCTGCACGACTATTTCGGTAAAACATCTGTCCCTGGGCGTTTTTCATTCCAATCTCTGCAGAAAACGTCTTCTGGTTTTCCTACCAATACCTCTGCCTTCGCTGGTGGATTCTCTGTCTTTCTTCTAGTCCTATGTTGCAGTTCTTCAACGACTAAGATCCAGTCCATGTGAAGAAATTCGCACGGATCTGTTGTAAACCCTAATCATCGTTTTCATTGGTAATCTCGTCGTAAATTAGGTTTCCATCATTCAATTGAAGCTGGGATCATTTCTTCGTCTGTCTTGTGTTCTCGTTCGGTTCAATTATACACACTGGGAAGAGACCCAGTTTTGTTTTGACCATCTGGGTGGCTTTGGTTTGAATCCACGGGTTCAAATTTTATGCAATATACAACTGTGTTATCCAATTCCTTTGAACTTGTCGTTAAATCTGATAGAGCTATTGTCAGTCCAAGAACGAAACCCTAAAACATTGCAACAATATCCTAGCATTTTCGTATTCTCTCTGTCTGGTTTATCCAGAAATGTATAATCCAGAGAAGAGGCCACAAAGTACGTGGTGGATAGAGAAGTTATTTAGAATGTTCATGTAGGATTTCCTCTTTATCAAGAGGAACTTGAGTCAAGTTGTAAGAGGTGAGAGAAGGTCAAGGTCAAGTGACTGAGTCTTTGAATGAGTCTAAGAGCTTTGTGAAAAGCAGTCTTGAAATGTGAAGTCACTAAGAAGAGTCAAATGAGTACCACTTAAAGTTAAAGTGAGAGTCTGTTTGTTAAGGTAGTTAAAAGTTGAGTCCAAATCAAATGTAAAGTGATGTAAAATCATGGCAAGTGGTGCATCAATTAAGTTTGCCAATCCATTGTCATAGGTTGTCTTGTTGGATCTTGATCAATTCCAACAAGAAACATATCCATAAAGTATATTGAAATGCTGTAAGGGGTGCATGATTGGTAGTACCCGACACCCTAGAGGTTTTTTGGTTTAAAGTTGTAAAGCTTAGCCATAGGCAAAGGCAAGCTATAGAGGTTGTTGGTCCAAAGTTGTAAAGCTTAGCCATAGGCAAAGGCAAGCTATAGAGGTTGTTGGTCCAAAGTTGTAAAGCTTAGCCATAGGCAAGGAAAGCTATATTCCCCAGGTGTTTAGAAAGCCCTGTTGAGACAAGCCTACATGGATTAGAGGATCATGTAGCGTGTATCCCTCTTAGGCATAAAGAGTGGATGTGGCATCATGTTGTGGAATTAACCACTAGGTAGGTACGAGGGTGGTAAGGTGTACTTGTATCTAAGTTTGATGGTGATCGAAGAAGTTAGATCTTCGATTAAGGGGAGGAATGTGAGATTAAGTAATCTCAGAGTGTGAGTTGTTTGGGACCAAGTTATGACTAAAGGAGTCTAATATATTGATGAACCATGTACGTGAAAATGATACCTAGAGAATTGGCAAGTACAGCGGATGGTACCCATGTATCTCAGTAGATGGATATCTTTTTATATGGACATCAATGATCAGTTGATTGCAGGTGCAAAAGAAAGATGCAAAAGTTCGAGCATTAATCAATGTTATGCAGGTACAAAGAAGAAGCAAAAAATGTTTGAGGATGAAACTCAAGTGAGTGCGTGTTGTGTAAATCAAATTCCCCATTATGCAAGGTTCGTGGTCAACCAAAAAGAAACCACTTGATGTGATGGTTCCTGAGCATTGTAATGAGAGCACATTGAAGGAAGCCCAACCATATGAAGATAGAAACTGAAGATGATGACATGCCTCAGATAAATACCTAACCAAAACATGTATTCGTTAAGGAGGAGACATTGCAGATCAAAGGAGCAACTTGCAAAAGCTTTAGCACAAGACCAATTTGAGTATTTGAGAGAAGCATTGGGCATTATAAATATTAACATAATTAGTGGTAGAAATTAGGGGGGAGTGTTGGAAGCATTAATTAATTTATACCAACCACCATAGAGTTCGAGACTCTTCTCCACCTACCACACCGACGCTTTGATTGTTTTCTAGAGAGCTCCATCACCATCGACATTCCATCTGATTCATGAATTTTTTGGATCTTCACGATCCTTTGATAAGCTCTATAAAATGAGGCAATGTAACCATTTTCATAGATCAAGCAATATATTTTCTTTTGTGGGTTATTTGCCTGTGTTATTCTGCTTCTTCTCCCTTCAACACTTGAGCTAAGGAATCTTCGACAACCTTATGAACCAATCATTGTTCAGAACCCTATTTTCGAAGATGATAAAGATGATGATGTTGATTCAGACCAACAACCAGTGTAACAACAACTCAGTGACACAACACTAGAGTCAAGTACAAATGAACTTCAACTTCTTCTTTCCAAGCAGATCATCAGACCTTGAGAAGAAATAAGGAAAAACAAGCACAAAACCGATATGGGATATGAAAAGGATGTCACCTTTCATAATCCTAATTATACCAAACCGATCCATTTCAAGAAAAGATTATGATATGCTGACATTGTCAGTGAATTGGCCACATGGAAGATTAGTTCTTCGATCTTCATCCTTGCGAGCAATGTGGACACCACAATCATCCTTCAGATAAGTGTTTCAAACGCAAGACATCTGCAAGATTAAATAATCACTATGGGTGGATTCCTTCTTCGCGATGGTCATCAATAATCAAGAAGATATGTGAGTGATATCGATGAATCTAGTCTCGAGTATTGACACATATTGTAGTGGACACTTTTTCATATTCTCACCTTACACCTAATAGGGGGGAAAACGTCCATCGATTTATAGTCGGGATTCAACCTTCGAAGTCTCATCAATCAAGCAGTAACAAGCGAGCGTAATTGGTTTGTGATTCTCCTTAAATCAACACTTAGTAGAAGAATTTCAACTTCTGCTAGATAATATTTTGTTGTTTTCCTTAAACCTCCACTTGGTAGAAGGCATTCAACTTCTTCCACAGAACAATTTATGGTCATATTTAAACTAACATTTGAGAACAATTGCAATTAGCAGAAGATGTCAACTATCAACTTCTAGCTAACTTAGAAAATGATTTGGGAACCATTGAGCCTAGAGCAGTGTTCCAGATTTTGTGGTTATCCTTAAACCACTAGATTGGTTTTTGGTCTTCCATAAACCACCATCACCATTTAATATAATACATCAAATTTTGCTATCCATTCGGTTTTTGGTTACCCAAAAACCACCAGATTTAGAGAGCACATACATCCATTAGCACCTGCACACTTCCATACTTTAGCTACCCATTTTCAGATATCATCTCTCACCTTGGAATCATACACGCCCCTTCGATTTAAGGGAGGGAATGTTGGAAACATAATCCTTGGGGTTACGAACTTCATGTAATATGAAGATTCAAGATAATGTAACTGGCATCAAGAGTCCAAGAGACCTTGGAAGAGAATCCAAAGGTCATTTAGATGTGTATATATGTGTACCATATTCATTAATAAAATGCACTCATGCTTATCTTCTAATCCATGTGTCCAACATTTAAGAGGTGGAAGGAAAGATTAGAAAGTAGAATTCAAAGGGTAAACATAAATTTTGCAATGAAATGTAAATGGTTTTCAATATTTTTAACACTAATTTGACATGTATGAGACATAGAGAATGGATTAATTTCAATTATAACTTTGTAAACACAAAAGAGACTGTGTCATTGGATCTTGAAATTCTTAAAATAGATAGAAGCACAATCACAACATAATGTAGAAATGAAAATAAAGATAAAAATTAGAAGAGTGAAGTACGTATTTGAAGAATTTCAACCACTAAGAAACCATGAAAGTAAAATTTCAACTTTTTTTGTTTAACTTGCTTCTCTTGTACTAAGAAAACAATTTCATTGTTAAAAGGGCACTTCTTTGTATCTACAAGTGGTACTTTTAGTCTCTATTAGAAAGTAGCATGCAAGGGATTGTAAAACATTGTAAGACTACATTTTATTTTGGCATTAACAAAAAACTTGCAAACTATTATTTTTATTTCTCGTGCAATGATTATTTTCCTTGGCAAAACGAACACTTTAAAGCATGATGGGAAAAGAAATACAAGAAATTATTCGGTTTTCATTGAGCATATATCAAATAGTTGAATTTATAATGTGCATTGGACACACCATGGATGTTGCATTGAACCAATTAATGGAGAATATGATTCTAAGAGAATGGATGTTTGCTAGTCTTCTTCTAGTCTGAACTCCCATATCTTGTTCAACAAGAATTAAATTTTTTGAATGATTTCTTCATAGAAATCTAGATGGTGTCTTTATATCTTGACATTTTGATCCTTCTCCTTCATTTTCTTCTCCTTCTTGTTGTTGTTCTTGTTTGCATCTTGGATCCTCTATTTGAACATGTGCTTTCACCTTCTGATGCTCCACTTCATCCACTTTCACATTGGCACTCTCTACGATTTTCCCCAATGCTTAATTGTAACGTCGATAAGCCTTACTTATTGATGAAAAACCAAGAAATATACCTTTATCATCTTCATAGTCAAATTTTCCCAAGTCCTCATCATCTCTCTTTATGTAGCACTTACTTTTAGAAATATTGAATTATTTAACTGTTTTTGGTATATACCCTTGCATAATTCATACGGTATTTTATTGTTGTGGACTCTGATTTTCCCTCTATTAGGAATGTACACTGTGGTGTTGACTGCTTCTCTCCAAAACCTATCTAATAGATTGGATTCATTCAACATTGTTCTAGCCATCATTTGTATGGTTTGATTCTTACTTTCTACCACTCCATTATGATGTGGAGTTCTTGCAGCTAAAAACTGTTTATTTATTTCATGAAGCTCATAAAATTCTTAAAATTCATTTGATATAAACTCACCTCTTCTGTCTGATCTCAAGAAATTGAGTTTCAAAACATTTTTTTTTCCAACCAAGGCTTTGAATGCTTTTAACTTCTCAAATGCTTCAAATTTTACTTTTAGAAATGTAATCCATGTCATTCTAGAGTAATGATCAACGAGTTACATGAAGTAATTTTCACCTTGTAGACTTTTTGTTCTTATAGGTCTACAAATATCTATATGAATGAGTCCCAATGGCTTCATTGTTGAGTACTCCTATTGGAAACCTAATCCATCTAGGGTTATCGTATTTTGTACTATTCACTTGTGAGGGAATATGAGAAGCTACAAGTGATAGGAAACATCGTTGGGATCCAAGAGACCTCTTGGAAGACGAATCCAAAGGTGACTGTGATCTATTTATATATGTATCATATTTATGAGAAAAACATTCCATGTTTATATAATTCATTTGTTCTAACAATGGTATCAAAGTGCATAGTTCATAGGGCCTGAAATATGCTATGGTAGTTACCATAGTAAATTAATTCTTGGAGTTTCCCTTCCTTTCTGTGTGCAAACATGTCTCTCTAAAAAAAACAAGCTCTGTCGATTTTCTAGGGTTTGTACATTGCCTTCCATAAGAATATTATTATTCCCTACACCCCTCTCCTGCTAGCCTTCCCACCAGTATATGTTAGATTGTCTACAAATATTTATTCCATCTATCGCCTCATCTCATCAATATCGGGCTTCTTAGGCATAATGTATTCTCTCTCTTGTTCGTAAAAGAAAACCCTACATAGTTATCTCTATGTTTTTTATTGTGCATGTCTGAGATTTTTATAACTTCTCATGTAATGTGTTGGACACTATTTAATACTAGGCGAGTGTCTGTAGGTTGGGAAATTTTCCTAGATGGGCACTTTCACAACCCATATCACCACCATCCATATTTGTGTTATTACCTCTCAAGGTTCTCTTACCTATAGATCGATCTCTCTACCAAATTTTCTTAGTTACCAAATGTATTATAATCAACAGAAACATAAATATTGTAACAAATACCAGTGAAACAAAAAATTAAAGAGAACCACAACACCAAAACAAATACCTTTATTGATAGAAAGATAAGTTCACTTGCCTCTTCGAGGGTGAAACCTCCAACAGAGCAGCGCTCTATTACAATAATTCTCAAAACAAAACTTTCTCATGCCTTCTACTCACATTTTTACTAATTATATCTTCTAAGAACATTCTCGAGGAATATCTTTCTAGAAGCATACGTTTTTATAAAGTCTTCCTACATTAGACATGTTCACATTATTAAATAATCATTATTAACTAATGTCTATATTTATTACATGGAAACTATATTATTCTACCTGAGTGAGGGGTTATGGAGGCTAGGCCCCTAACAATCCCTCCCCCTTGAAGAACAACCTTTTCCTCAAGGATTGAGATGAGGAAATTGTTGTAAAATGGTAGCCGACTACCACGTGGAATCTTTTGGAGTTGTATATTTCCATTAAAATAACACATCCTTGATGGCGTATTGACGGAGACGATGCTCTCGCTAGTCCAAGAATACTTGTGGTTGCAACCAAATAGAACCTTCTTTATCCAACTCAGGGAGACCGGTTTGAGTGTGGCACTTAGTTCCAATTACTTTCTTTAAGCATGAGACATGAAAATATGATGGAGCTTAGAATGTCTGGGAAAATATAACTGGTAGGACATGGGCCCCACTCATTTGAGAATTGTATAAGGACCATAAAATTTGGGGGCAAGTTTCTGATAGTGTTCAACTTTGAGTGAATTATACTTATAAGGTTGCAAACAAATAAACACCTAGTCCCCTTCAATGCATTGATGTTTGGAACAACTCTGATCTGCTTGTTGCTTCATGAAATTATGATCCAAGAACAAATTTTATTTGAGAATGGTTTCTCAAACAGTAATATGGTAAGATGGATTCATGTGAGTTGAAGTATGGTAAGATGTGTTGTACAACCATTTAGCTAGGGGTAACCACAGAGCCCATTGATTTTGTTTGTTGGATGAAAAACACTGCAAATATGTTTCCAAACACTTGCTGACAACTTCAGTTTGTTCATTAGTTTTGGGATGATAGGCAGTTCTAAGATGCAATTGGGTTCCCTGGAGCCTAAACAATTCCTGCCAAGAATTGCCGGTGAAATTTGGATCGCGGTCAAAGAAAATATAATGATACATGCCAAGGAGTTTGAATATATTATCCATAAACATTTTAGCCATTGTGGATGTGGTGAATGAGTGTTTAAGAGAAAAAAAAAAGTATATTTGGAAAGACGATTTAATACTACCATGGTGATCGACTTATTTCCTGATCTAGGTAATCCAACAATGAAATCCATAGACATATCCCTCCAAATAGCAAGGGGAATCGAGAGTGTTTGGAGTGTTCCTAGAGCATTGACTATTTCTCCCCTATTGCATTGATATGCATCACATTCAACCACAAAGGTGTGGATTTCTTGTTTCATATCATCCTAGAAAAAAGAACATTTGACCCATTCATAGGTTTTGGTAAACCCTAAATGCCCACCTATTGGTGAAGCATGTAACTTAGAAAGCACTATGGATTTAAAGTTCAATTGTTTGCAGATTGCGAGCTAGGGTTTGGAGCAACTGCAAGCTAGGGTTTGATAGTCGCGGTCACAACAGAGGACAACATGGTTACCAAAGGGGGCAATAATGGAACCCCCTCATACAAAAAAGTAGTGGTGGATAGGGGCAAAGGCCCACGAGGCATAGGTTTCAAGGAACCAGTGACAAGCACCTCGATATCAGGACCGGAAAAGAATCAAGAAAGAAACAAGGAAAAAAGGGATTGCATGGAGGAAGAAGCTAGAGAAACCCAAAATGATGCACAAGAACCAACGAACCCTAATGGGGTAGAAGGGTGCAACCCGTGTAAACCTAAAACAACACTGATACCCAAGGTGATACTGGAAGATACACAAACACAAATCTTTTGAAGCCAGATGAAGATGCATGCACTAATTTGCAAGTTCATGGGTTTGTGGCCCACATAAATAATGTTGCACAACTAGATAAAATATCAATGGAAGCCAAGCGGGGAAGTGGAACTCCACTTGGGTTCGAAAGGCATCTTCACAACATTATTCATGAACTTGGAGGACAGGGATAAAGTCTTTGAGGGGGGGGCATACTTCCACGCCTCAACAGAACTGTAGATGCTACCATGGAAGGAAAACTTCTCCCCAGAGAAAGAAACCTTCAAAAATGTACCTTTCTGGTTGAGGCTTTACTCTTTTCCACTAGACTAATGGCTACCCTCCACCTTCGAAGAAATCGGGAACAAACTTGGAAAATATGTGAAGACATCGGAAGCAACCCTAAAAGGGAGATATACATCTTATGCAAGGATCTGCATAGAGATTGATGTTTCGGGGGCACTCCCTGAAGCCATAGTCCTGGAATTAAGGGATGAGGAATGGATAAAAATAATTGACTACGAGCATATCCCATTCAGATGCAGAAGATGCCATGAACGTGGACACCTAATCAGAGAATTTCCTCTCAATAAAAAACAAGAAGTGAAAAACACCAAAATACAGCAGAATGAGGATGGGTTCATAAAGCCGAACCACATAAACAGAGCAAACAAGAAACCAAGTAAAACCCCAACATGAATAAATACGGAAGCCAGGACTCGAACATAAGGGCGAGACAATACCAACAAAGGGGAAGGAGGAAAGGAAAAGGAAAAAGATAAAGAATCTAGGGAACAAGTAGCAAATGAGAACACAAATAGGCCAAGCAATAAGATGGAATAGGGGGGTAGCACAACTCCTATGGACGGAGAAACCAAGGATACCAACACCCCCATGCAGGAGGAAGATGGAGACACGAAAATGACACCAAGCGAGGTATGTATAGAAGATATTGATCTCAGAGATATTGTGGAAAGGGAAGGAATAGATCTCCCAAACATACTGGAGCAATGGAAAAGGCAGGGCATAGATAATGTACCAGTGGAGAAACTAGATCGTATCCAATACCTCTTCCTTCTAAGGGAGGAAGAAAAATACAGAGGGATCAAGAACATGCACGGGGAGATAGGGCACCTAGGAATCAAAGCAAGTGAGGGACAACCACAACTCTCACCCAAGCAGTCGAGAAGGAAGAAAGGTAGGAAATCAAACAACGTAGCCCTACACAAACTAGGATCTCTACTGATAAACTAAGGTAAGATCAAAAACTCTTTCCCAACTCCCCCCCACATGTTTAAATGAATATTATAACATGGAATATTAGAGGCCTAAACAACCCACAAAAGAAAAGAATCCTTAAAAATAGACCGAGGAAGGAACAACCAAACCTCTGTTTCATCCAAGAGACAAAATGCACTATATACATAATGGAAACAATAAAAAAAAGAAATGGAGCAATTACAAGATGTTGGTCGTCGAAGGACAACAAATGGCAAGAGATATTCTCACTTTGTGGAACCCACAAGTGATGAATCTACTAGCAGCCGAAGCCACCAGACACACACTTTTGGTTAACATGCAAATCATAGGTAACACATAGGTGATTCTATGCACTAATGTGTATGGACCACAGATGTTGGAGGAAAAGAGAAGAATGCTCCTAGACCTAGAAAACCTAAAATCTCGTTCCAACCACCTCCACTAGATCCTGGCAGGGGACTTCTACATAATCACGACACTTGCAGAGACAAAAAAAGGCACCAGGATATTGGATAGATATGCGGAATACTTTTCAGCTTTCATTGACACAGTGGAGATGGTGGACATCAGAACTAGTAATGGCTAGTTCACCTGGAACAACAAATGGATAAATCAACATCAGGTAGCGATAAGGCTATAAAGATTCTTGGTGTCGGAGTCCATAATTATACAAGGATTAACTTTTTACTACAACATCCTTCCCTGGGGGGGTTCTGACCACTGGCCAGTCCAATTGGAAGAAAACTTCCAAAACACACCGAAGAATAGACCTTTCAAATTTGAGAAATGTTTGATCGAACATCCAACCTTCAAGGAGAACATCAACCAATGGTGGCGGGAGGAACAAACGGAGAAAGGGACAAGGATGTTCAAACTATATAAGAAACTCAATTACATCAAACATAAACTCAAGGAGTGGAACAAGGAAATCTTTGGAAACATAAACCAAGAAAAAAAAATATTGAAGACATAATGAGGAAACTACAGGAAACATGCATAGACAAGGGCTATATAGAAGATCGGAAAAGGGAAGAGATCCAAATGACCCACGAATGGGAAGCAATATGCCAACAGGAAGAGACTCTATGGCGCCAAAAGTCTAGAATCAGATGGCTAAAGGAAGGAGAGCGGAATACCAAGTTTTTTCATAGAACAACCATTGCTAGAAGAACCCACAACAAAATCCTGAAAATTCAGGATCAGGATGGAATCGAGAGAGAATCCCACAAGGAGATTGAAAATATACTGGTAAATCACTTCCATGGTATAGCCCAGGAACCCAACCAAGACCAAACATAGGCCATACAAAGGATAACTCAGCACATCCCCAGGCTATTTACCAAGGAACAAAATATCAATCTAAACAAACCCATCGCTAAGGAGGAAATTGACCAAGTGGTCCAAGAGATGCCCAACAGAAAGGCCCTAGGTCCATATGGTTTCATAGTGGAATTCTTCAAAGCTTGATGGTAAGTGGTCAAACATGACGTTTATGGGGTGGTGGAAGACTCTAGATGCTCGGCCTCCAATCTGAAAGCGCTAAATGTGAAAATGATTACTCTAATCCCCAAAGAAAATGAAGCAAGGACACCAGATCGCTACAGACCCATAGCTTTATGCAATGTGGTTTACAAGATAATGTCCAAATTCATAGCCAATAGATTGAAACCTCTCCTACCCACACTGATTTCACAGGAACATGCGGGTTTCATAGAAGGGACACAAATTTTGGACCACATCATCCATACCCATGAGATGATACACACACTGAAAGTCCAAAGGAGAGGGGGGATGATAATCCAACTTGACCTAGAAAAGGATTATGACAAAATTAGGTGGCACTATATGGTCAAGACTCTAGAAGCCTTTGGCTTTGCACAACACTAGATCAACTGGATTGTCAGCCTAATATCAATGACAAGTTATTTGCTCTTAATCAATGGATCCCCAGCCAAACCCTTTTGGCCTTCAAGAGGCATCAGACGAGGAGACCCACTATCACCCTTCTTGTTCATTCTGATGATGGAAGGACTCATTAGAAGCATAAAAAGTGCAACTGCAACAGGAGAAATAACATGCATCAAACCTTTCGAAAACTGCCTTACCTCCATGCACCAACAGTTTGTTTATGACACCTTACTCCATGGAACACCCACGGTCAAGGAAGAAAAAGCCTATTAAATAATCTTAGAAGAGTTTGGGGAAGCCTCAGGAGTGGAGATCAATCACTCCAAATCCATGATCTATTTCTTCAATACCAACCTTGCAATTCAAAGAAACTTGGCAAACATTTTGGGGTATGAACACAAAATGCTCCCAACGAAATACTTGGGAATCCGCTTGACAGACAGAGCATGCAAAATGAAAACATGGGAAGGAGTGATCAACAAACTACAAGAGAGGGTGAAAAACTAGACTTATAGATCCCTCAACCTAGAGAGGAGACTTATCCCGACCAAAGCAGTTATGCAAGCAATTCCAACCTATATGATGTCAGTGTTTCTCGCTCCCAAAGGAATACTACAAAAAATAAGAGCTATCCAAAGGGAATTCCTATGGTGAGGAGAGGAAAATAAGAAAAAATGGGCCCTGGTGGCCTGGGAGAAGGTTTGAAAACCAAAATGTAAAGGAGGCCTGGGGTTACAAGACCCACAAGTAAACAACGAAGCCTACAGGGAAAAATTATGGCGGAGATGGGTCAAAGAAAAATCATCACCATGGGAAAACCTCTGGAAGGCCAAGTATGCCCAGGACATCAATGACCATGATCAATTTCGTTTTATGGGCACAAGGGAGGGATCAACCATCTGGAATCTAGTAGGGTAACCTGGGAGAAGTTATATAGACCAAAAGGCAAAGGAGGCCTGGGGTTACCAGACCCATAGGTAACTGATGAATCCTACGGGGAAAAACTCTGGTGGAGATGGGTCAAGGATGACTTAGTACCGTGGACAAACCTATGGAAGGCCAAGTATGCCTAGAAGATCAACGATCAAGATCGAATCCATTTCATGGGCACAAGGGAGGGATCAACCATCTAGAATATAGCCTAGTGAAACAAGAAAGGGATCCATAAACATAGCTTCTGGGAAGTCAAGAATGGTTAAACAACCAGATTCCTGGAGGACGTGTGGCAACAGGAACCTAGAATGGAAAATCCGGATAGGGAGGAACTCAAACAGAAAATGACCGCGTAAGGAAAAATCAAAATCCGTCACTACTGGAAATGAGAAAATGATCGTGACAAATGGAGGATCTAGGACAAACTCAATCCACAATATAGAGATCGAATCGCAACAATAATGAAAGAGGTGGAGGAGGAATTGGGGAAAAGGAAAATTGTAGTCTTAGAAGAAGAGGACCAATTAAGATGGGGTAGGAAAAATGGTGGGGAATTCAACTTAAAAAAAGCTCAAAATTACATCGTGGACCAGGACCAAGAATATCCAGCGCAACGGTGGGTAAAGATTTGGGGCAGCCCCCAATGGCCAAAAATCAAAATGTTCAAATTGCTAGTACTTCACAACCAAATTCTAACCACGGAAAACCTAAGGAAAAGGGGTTTCATAGGCCCATCATGATGCCACCTCTATCAAAGTAAGGAAGAAACAACGAATCACATCCTCGATGAATGTAATTACACAACAAAGATCTAAGATTGGGTGGAAGGCATCTTTCTTCAGTCCAATAGGACCCAAGGTAACATCAGCGCAACCATCAATACCTGGAATGAGAGTTACAGAGAAAATGAAATGGTGAACCTTTGTTGGAATCTCATGCCGAGGATGATCATATGGGCAAGATGGAAAGAAAGGAACCAACGAATCTTCAGGAATGAAAGCCTTCCGGAAGGGAAAATTAAGGAAGTAATAATCTCACAAATACGAGAAACGGTGCAGAGTCACAACTTCCAGACTGGAGAAGCGCAACTCATAGGCCAGGACTCCCACATCCTGGAATGTTTTCACCTAAACGATGGGCGCAACAACACACAGGCAGGGCAGCCACCACAACTCCAAATAGGAGAGCGCAACTGGACACCACCTCCGGTAGGGTTCCTCAAGTTGAACTTTGACGGGGTGGCAAAAGGAAACCCAGGAATGACAGGGATGGGAGGGGTGATCAGAGATAGTTGTGGTAACATAATCCGACTGTACACTGGGAGTATGGGAAACTCAACCAACAATGCAACAGAATTTGGAGCCCTGGAGCTCGGTCTCAAAATTCTAAGTCACGAAAGGATGACAAAAACTATCGTGGAAGGTGAATCCACCTTGGTTATCAACACGATGAAGAGACTCCAAAATGGCACCAGTGTGGGCAAGGTTCAGAGACACTAGTGCTTGGCACACTCCCTACATAAAATCCAAGAGCATCTACAAGTGATGAACACAGTTGAGTTGCATTGGGTACGCAGGTCAACGAATGGCCTGGTGGACATAATCCCCAATGAGGGGGTTAGCAAGGAAGGACTGGAACTAGACACTACCTGGATCAACATCCCGAATGGACAATTCATAATAGAATGCATCCAACTAGCGACAAAATATCGTGACAACAGCTTATGAAAGGAAGGTCATATCGAGGAGGGCAGTGAAAGGACCATCAGAAGGCATGAAGGACCCAGGCAGAATATGAATTTCCAACACTCAACCACCAATTACAATGAAGGATCAGATTATACAATAGGCGAGGGTACGACAACAAGGTCATGTCAATAGTAAGAATTGCAGAGAAAGACTGTGGGAAAGTATTGATGACAAACAACAGACAATGAATGACGTAAGGAAAGAGGGATTGACATGGACCAGTATCGATACACCACGCCAAAGACCAGGTACGGGGAGTAGCACAGTAGGATATCAAACGAGCAGGGGCAAGGGTCCGTACAAGGATAGCAACCGAGTCATCATGATCATACATACCGTGACGGGGAAAGAGGAGGGGAAGGTTCACCTCTACGGGCAAACCATGATTGGAAGGACGAGCCCGCAACAGGGAAATTTCAATAAGAGAAGAAATAATAGAAAGAGATGCACATAGGAAGAGCGCAACTGAAGGGGATACCATAGATACAAGGGAAGGGAAAGGAGGAACCCTTGTGTAGACAGGAACAGGTTGAGAATGTAGCAAAGGAGTTGTCCTAGGCCAGACAGGATGGTGTGAATGAAGCGAACGCACAACAAAAGAAACCCCATGGGGAAGGAAACTCTGAACAGTCCTCTACGGGTTTCAAGGATGGAGCAAGAAAAAAAATACGCTGAGGGAACCTTTCATACTCTGGTGGCACTGAAATGAAAAGAGACTATTTCCCAGTGGGAAAAGGAAATCAAAGAAAAATTCAAGGGAAAAGCATGGGATGCTTTGACTCAGTAAGCAGACTGGGTAACGGACCCAGGAGCCACATAGCCCATGGAAACCCTCTACCACAAAACAATGGAGCTGGTGTTGTTAACAAAGATGATGATCGACAAAGTGAGCTCAAAAATGGAAGATGCTAGACTGGAGGACAACAAGGAGCATAAGAAACCGCTGAACAAAATCTTGAGTCACCTCAGCAATATGGAAACCATTACCAAACTGCTAGATGAGGCCAAGAAGGACCACAAATCCAAGATGGAGCGGTTGGCTGCTCAATTCCAACTCTAACTGCACTACGTCCATCACATGGACATCATGCTAGCTGAAGGAAACAGAGCGCCAACACATATGAGAAAGACTTGCACGATCTCCCAGAAGGAGGAGAACAAGGGATAGGCTGATGAAGGCAAGAAACACATCATTGTCCTGGACTAGTGTCTGGTTAGTCTATTGTCAAGTCAATCTGGTCAGTCTAGTGTCAGTCCAAGCTTATGTTTTTTCTCATATCTGTTGCGCTTATCTTTTTAAAAACTGGATATGGTATGACTGGGTTGGTTTCCCATGGTGGCAGTCCAGTCACACCCCTCGTTTATTTCAGAAAACACAACTCAGGAACCTCTGGTCTAGTTTCCTTTTTGGAAGACCAGGGAGTTCCCCTTTTTTGTATCATAACCCTCTTTTAGTAATACAGGCTCTTACACTCACTTACAAAAAATAACGAAGGTTCAATTTTTTGCTTAAATACATGTGACCTTTATGGTGAAGCTCTTCATTGTGCCAAGAGTACCCTGGAGAAGCTTGAGGATCTTGTTGCAAATTTTGGATCAAGCTAGAAAGTGTGGGATCTTGAAACTGTTCCTAGTGAATGGATTGAAGCTAGTCTGCTACAATGAATGAGAGGGAAAAGAGGGACCCTTCATCTTCATATTTCCTTGAAAGAGCATTAGCAGCCATATTTTATTTTCCCCTCTTGTAGATTATTCCATAGTCATATCCAAATAGCTTGGTCACCCATTTTTGTTTCTTCGGTGATGGAATTATTTGTTATAGAAAATACTTGAGGCTATGATGATCAATTTTAATTTGGAATCATTGCCCCAATAGATAAGAACATCAAAAATGCACTGCATGAAAAATAACCAACATTTCCTTTTCATAAGTTCATTGGCCCAAATGTTTCTTCGATAATTGTTTTCTAGTGAATGCCAAATATATACCATCTTTCATGAGGACTTCCCCAATTCCTTTCCCTGGCACATCGCATTCCAGAACAAAAGTATTGGTGAAGTTGGGTAGTGCTAGGACAGGGGTACTTGTGCACATAACATATTTCAAGGATTGGAAGCAATGATCAATTACTGGAGTCTAACTGAAAGAATTCTTTTTAAGGAGAGAAGTTAGAGGAGCTACACTTTTTCCATAATCTTGAACAAACTTTCGATAATATCATGTTAAACCCAAGAAACCATGTAAGATTTTAATAATTTTAGGGCAATTAGTTTTCCATAATCCTTTGCAACTTCAATTTTCTTAGGATCCACATGTACACCATCGTTTCCTACAATATGACCCAGGTAATCAACTTCAGAGGTGCTAAAATCACATTTAGATTGTTTGAGAAAAAGTGTGTTCTTCGATAAGATATGGAGAAATTGATCAACATGGGTGAGATGGGATTGCCAAGTTTTACTATAGATGATAATATCATCAAATAAAACTAATACAGAATGACGGAGGAAAGGATGGAAGGCATGATTCATGAGACTTTGAAAACTAGATGGGGCATTACATAGGCTAAAAGGCATAACCAAGAACTCATAGTGACCCTCATGAGTTCTAAAGGAAGTCTTGGGGACGTTGTCCTCTTTCATACCTATCTGGTGGTAGCCAGAATGGAGATCAAGTTTGGTAAAGTACTGAGAACATCTCAATTCAACCAATAGGTCATCAATGAAAGGAATGTGAAATTTGTCTTTGATTGAGTTTGTTGAGGGCATGCAAATTGGGAAACACGCACCAAGTGCCTTCTTTCTTGAGTACCATGACCATAGGAGAAGAATAGGGGATGGTACTAGGACAAATAACACCCATTTAGAGCAATTTTTGAACAATTTTCTCAATTTCATTTTTTTGGGTAAAGGGATGATGACAAGGGTGAACATAGGGAGGAATACTTCCCAATACAAGAGGAATGGAATGATCATGGATGCCATGGGAAGGGGGAAGTCCACAGGGAGTGGTAAAAATATCATAGTGTTGGGAGAGTATAGATTGTAGGCCAGGATGCACAAAGGGTGTCTCAATGGCTTGAATGACATGGAGTTGGGAAATAATACCAGAATGGCCTTTCTTGAGAATCTTTCCATTCGATGGGAATTTTTGATCTTAGGGGAGCCTTCTTTGATGCATTGGAACTTTCATTGTTGTCCCTCCTATTGGAATTGCATGGTTAATTCCTTAAAATCCATGAGAATAGGTGTTGAAATGGACACTTGACATTGAGAGGGGGGGGGGTGAATCAATGTAACAAAACTTTGGACAATTTTTCACTTTTCATAAATTAATTGAAAAACATATATTTATTTCATTTTCTCAACCAATATATAAAATAGTAAATATTGTATTTATTTATTTGACTTGAATGAATACATAATATCAATCTTTGAATATCTTCAACTTCAAGAAACTATGAGAGACCTAACTCTATGTTACAAGACCCAACTTGTATTTCTCAGATCCAATTGAGAAATGAGGAATCCAACCCTCATAACAAGTCCCAGCTTGTTGATCTCAGATCCAAATGAGATGTGAGGAATCCAATCCTCATACAAGACCCATCTTGTAAACAGGCACAAACCTGATATAATGGAACTTCATTCAATCCATTATATATAAATATATAGACTTCAACAAATTCAACTACACTTTCTTTTCACCAATATTTCTTGTTTATATAGTCTTCCAACTTGTGTGAATTTGAATCATTGCATCTTTTGATATTGAACCATTGTACCTTTTCATTTAAATGATAATATTAAACTTTAAATAATATCATTTTTCCTTTTATCCTTTATTCATAATGCTCATGATTTAACTCTCTTAATCATGACTATGTGTCGGTTCTTTCGTCTTCATGAGTTGATCACAAACATGGATCAACTCATTATATCATTCTCATGCTTCTGCTACGTCCTCAATTCGTCAACATATCATATTCGATCTTTCACTTATTCTATGTATTATTACGATGTTAATTCTATGTCTAATTACAAAGATGAAATCTGTATGAGGTGCTTCCTTCAAACCATTTTCATATGACCATAGGCACAGAACCACATGCATATTAATTTAAGCGTTGCCTCTTCTTTTACCATTATTTCTTTATTCCATACGACCGCAGGTGGTGACCAGGCACTAGGCCAAGCAAGTGCTTGATCACTTATCAAAATCAATGATCACGTTTTAATGTCACGATGAGATGGACAGTTATCATTTACTTCGTAACTTCATCCTTCACGACTTCCAACCTCTGCAATATTTCAAATATCCTAAAGCAGATTTCGCTAAAGTAGATCGGACAATCGATATTTTATTTGCACGATGAACGGTCCTCCTTCACTTCAAAACTTCAGCTATTCATGGCTCCTCAACTCTGGAGTAGAAATTCCTCCAAAATGATTACCTATTAAATAAGTTATAAAGTAGTGGTGACCTCTTTCTATCGGTTAACACCTCCACTTATGCTATCCTTCCACTATGCTTGATCATCGTTTGAGAATTCTCCCAAAGTATATCAATGGTTGGTGTTTACTTCATCATTTTACGCTTACTCTATATTTCCACTGTACTTGATCAAAGGTCGAGAACACTCACAAATTAGATCAATAGTTAGCGTTAACTTCGGCCTTCGGCACTTCGGGAAGTTGTTGGTATTAGAAATTGGTTTCCCTCAAAGGACATACTCCCAGAGTGACGTAACTTGCTAACATCACTGCTGATGTGGCACAAGCCGAGTGGCTGGCAAGTGTCACTTAGATTTGTGACTTTACACATACCTAAATTTCCAACTAGACCTTGACACTTGTCACCATCTGAATGCTCCACATGTCCTTTTCAACCTGGTCTTACTAACGTGGACTATGATGGCGTGATCTCTCAATGTGTGTGCCACATGTCTTACTTCGTGACTTCGGAGCTTCGGCCATCGAGTGAAATTACATGTTATAAACCCTTTTTCACCGAAGTGGTCAATGGCAAAGTTGACCACATTCATCCTTGGTGCACTCTGAATAGATCAACGGTTGACAGGATTTCCTTGATCTTCCTCTGATCTGACGATTGATGGAAGTTCATGACTTCATAACTTCGATTAACGTCATGTTTCTTACTTCTCGTTTTACTCGAAGTGAGATTACTCAAAGTGTAACCTCCTCACAACTTTTAACCCAAAATGAATGTTGTTCATTGATCGTGATCTTAAATCAAGGGCTCAATGTTTCCGCATGATGCTTTGCCTTGGTTTAAATCCAATGACCCTTCTTTTTCCAAAAATGTTACCTCCGATCGAATGGCTGTCAGGAATTCGAGTTCTTGGGGACTCTAGATAATACCTTATAATATATATCCACTTCATATTGAATGGTCTGAACTTTTTCCGAATTAATCCTTAGATCGGACGACTCATGTTTACTTTGGAACTTCGACTTCATATAAAATTCCTTCATGCACATTTCCTTCGGTCGATTTTACCTGAAGTGGTCAATGCTGGGCTGACCATGCGTATGTCACTTCCATGATCTATGGTCCATGACTCTTATTAGTTGATCTAACGATATATATTTAATCTAGATCTCACTGTCTAAATCATTCCCAAATCTTCAAAAGACGACCACGATTCTCCTCTTGTTTACAAGTATCCTCTATGATTCGATAGTCGAGTTTGCATTCGAATTCGAGATGAACGGCTCTCGTTTCTTGATCCTTTATAAGGGTTTTCCTTGTTTAGTAAGATTTTCTCCTGTGGGATTTCTACAGTGCTATCTCTTTTGAGCTTTGATCATAGGATCATTGTTGATCCTATCGTGATTAACAATAATCACGAATTGCTTAAGCCTTAAGGTGATTTTCTTCTGTTGATTTTTAGTATACTTTTCCTTCCTGAGATTAACCTTACTACTCTGCTACATTCTCTTTCCATCATTGACCCTTCATTACACATGGACAAACCTTATTGGCCATCCTGACACTAATTCCAACTGTATAAATTTTCATGACTGATTCGTGTTACCATCATAACAAATTATCATGACTGTTGACATCAATGACAACATATCAATAACAATATGTCCAACAATACCGCCCTTTGTCATTGAGGGAAACACACTAAATTCATACTCAAACTCCCCTTGTGATGATGCTTCTCTCCTTTGAAGTTACTCTCCCCATTTGACATCAATGGCAAAGGGTTGTTCCCCTTATGATCAACCTTTGTCAATTTGCATGTTGTTGACCAAAATCTGAACTTGGGTAATTCCCCTTGCAATCATGCTCTTCCTGACATCACTGAATGACTCCCCCCGTCAATATTCTCTCTCTAGATCTAACTGCTCTCCCCCTTTTTTTCTAAAGGGGTAGCTCTTCCTGACAAGATCTCTTCCCCTGTCAATTTACTACTAATTTATTTAATATCAATTTTGTTATCAATTGATCTTTGTTGAATGATACTCCTTAAACTTCTCTGCTACCTTTATTTTCTTCTTCTCGTATTCTACAACTAAACCTACCAATGATTTTCCTTTTCACCACTAATCTATAGATAGTCAATATTTTCCATATGTTATTTAAAAAAAAAACTCTTGGCATGATCCTTTTATTTTATAGAAACCAATTTAAACTTCTTTTTGTATTTTCTTTCTTTGGCTAACAACTTATGAAATCATCAAAATTTGATCTTGTCCCATATTCTTTTATAGGCACTTCCTTTTCTTGGTCTTGATTTACTTCATACTGAATTTCACATTCTTTATTAAGACCTTCACCCATCATGTTCTTATTATTAAATTCTTCATTTTCAGGTGTAATATCATCTTTCTTTCTTTTCTTTCATATTTTCTTCTCCATATCTTTCTATGAGATATTCTACTTTTTGGATCTTTTCTTTCTAATTGTGGTTTTGGAGATTTGTCATCTCCTTTGTTCTTCCAAATTTTATTAGGTTTTCTCATTGACTTGAATGACTTATTTAAGGATTGAATTTTTGAACTCCTACAACTTTGGGATTTGTGCCCAAACCTATCACAGTTGTAACATCTCATTGTATGACACAATTTTTTTGTGTGCCCAACAAAATTGCATCTCCAACATCTAATTGAGTTTTTGGATTTTACTATATATCCTTTCTCTAGTTTCTTGCAGTCCATTGCTTTATATCCAAATCTATGACAAGAAAAACAATACCCATTGAAGGTGTTTCCATTCTTGAATTTATTTTGGCTTGAGAGATTTGTCTTTTGATTTTCTTCTTCCTTTTTACTTCTATAGCTTCCTTCCTTAACAAATTTCATGACTCGTAATTGGTTTGTGAGTGCACCGTTTCCATTTGAGAAGAATGACCTTTTCCCATATTTGTAAATGGTGCTCCACTTGTCATTGTCTTCATTTTTATTGTGTCCAAGACCAATTTTGTCATCAGCTGATCTTTGGTTCTTCCAAATATTATTTAGGATAGTTGGGTTATTCTGGAAATTGACAATCTTATTTGTCTTTTCATTCGTATTTTTGAGATTGACTATTTCTAACTTCAACATGTGACATAATTCTTCCTTTTTAGTCAACTGAAACTTCAGGGCTTCTTCCACTTCCTTAGCATGTTCAAGTTGAGTCTTTAGATTGATGACTATTTCTTCTGTCTCATCCAAGACTTATTTTCATTTAACAATTTTGTCATATGTCTTCAATTCTTCCATATCTTTTTTTAGATAAAAAACTTCAGTTTTCAATATTTTGATTTCTTCCTCATATTCTAGCTGAGTTCTTTTGAGGCTGATGGTTTCTAATTCAAACATTTGGCATGATCCTTCCCTTTTAGTTATTTATATCTTCTGGGCTTCTTCCTTTTTCTCGACTTCTTCAATTTGAGTCATTAGATCTGCATTAGTACTTTCATTTGTCTTTTTGAAGTTGATGATTTACAATTCCAACACGTGGTAAGAATTTTCTTTTCTTGTTAACTGGATCTTTAGGACTTCTTCACTTTCTTTAGTTTCCTCAAGTTGATTTTTTAGATTGTTAACCAATTCTTTTGTTTTTTTTAATACTTATTTTCTTTTACTGTCATGCATATTTAATTATTCCATCTCCTCTATTAGATTAGTAACTTCGGTTTTCAATATTTTGATCTCTTCTTCTTTGTTTTCTAATTGAATATTTTGCTCATGCTCTTCATGGTTAGATTCATATAACCATTGAAGTAGAAACATATCCTTTTGTTGAAGTTTCTTCAACTCTTCTAGAGTGTAGATAGTTGTGTACTCAAGATTTTCAAGAGCCTCCACAAAAGCTTTATCCAAACGAATCTCTCCTATTGCAACTACAACATCAGTTTTAAGATTATGTAATTTTTCTTTAGTGATCATTGATGTATGCCTAAATACCTTGATGATGTTGTCTTCTTCATTGCTGATTGAAGATTGAATTAAGTCCATCATTTCATTCTGATTAGAAATCTCTTTCTCTGTATTATGTTCTTCAAACTGATTGGAATTCTCCTTTTCTTTATCTTGTTCCTTATCTTGATAAGAATTCTCTTCTTCTGAGTTTTGTTCCTCACTTTGATAGGATTTATCTTCTTCTTGTGTTTCTTTCTGATAACTATTTTCTAGGTGGAGCCATAATTCTTTAGTAGATTTGTTATGTCTCATATTTTCTTTGACTTGGTCTGGCAATCCATCCTAGATTGTTTTTAAGGCTAATGACTTGTTTCTCTTTGCTTCCTTTGCAGTTTTTGTTTTTCTCTTTGAAGTAGTTAAGTTCCAGGGCTTACTTACTAGCGAATCCAAAACTCCAAATCCTCTTGACTTCAGATATATTTTCATATTTTCCCTCCATGATGAATAATCTATTCCATCAAATAAAAGGCTTCATTTGTGGTGATAACAATTTTTCCACCAATTTCTTCTGAATCTACCTTCCAGTGTTTAAACTGTACCGAAGGCACTCGCTTTGGTACCAATTGTTGAAATGGACACTTGAAACTATGAAGGGGGGTGCGAATCGTCACAAAACTTTGGACAATTTTTCTCTTTTCATAAATTAACTGAAAAACATATATTTATTTCATCTTCTCAACCAATATATAAAAGAATAAATATTTTATTTATGTATTTAACTTGAATGAATACATAATATCAATCTTTGAATATCTTCAACTTCAAGCAACTATGAGAGAACCAAATCTCTATTACAATACCCAGCTTGTAGTTCTCAGATCTAATTGAGAAATGAGGAATCCAACCCTCATAACAAGTCCCATCTTGTTGATCTCAGATCCAACTGAGATGCGAGGAATCCAATCCTCATACAAGACCCATCTTGTAAAAAGGCACCAACTTGATAGAATGAACCTTCATTAAATCCATTATATATAAATATATATACTTCAACAAATTCAACTACACTTTCTTTTCACCAATATTTATTGTTTATATAGTCTTCCAACTGGTGTGAATTTGAATCATTGCATCTTTTGATATTGAACCATTGTGCCTTTTCATTTAAATGATAATATTAAACTATACATAATATAATTTATCCTTTTATCCTTTATTCATAATGCTTATGATTTAACTCTCTTAATCATGGTTGTGTGTCAGTTATTTCATCTTCATGAGTTGATCACAGACATGGATCGACTCATTATATTGTTCTCATGCTTCTGCTACGTCCTCAATTTGTCAACATATCATATTCGATCTTTCACCTATTCTCTGTATTATTATGGTGTTAATTCTCTGTCAAATTACAAAGAGGAAATCTATATGAGGCACTTCCTTCAAACCATTTTCATATGACCATAGGCGTAGAACCATGGGATTATTAATTTTAGTGATGCCTCTTCTTTTACCATTATTTATTTATTGCATACGAGCACAGGTGGTGACCAAGTGTTAGGCCAAGCGAGTGCTTGATCACTTATCAAAATCAACGATCATGATTTAATGTCACGATGAGATGGATGGTTCTCATTTACTTCGAAACATCATCCTTCTTGCCTTCCAGCCTCTGTAATCTTTCAAATATCCTGAAGCATATTTCGCCGAAGTAGATTAGATGGTCGAAATTTTATTTGCACTATGAATGGTCCTCGTTCACTTTGGAACTTCGACTATTTTTGGCTCCTGAAATCTGGAGTAGCAATTCCTCTGAAGTGATTACTTACTGAATAAGTTATAAAGCAGTGGTGATCTATTGTTGTCAATTAATACCTCCACTTACACTATCCTTCCACTATGCTTGATCATCATTTGAGAATACTCCCAAAGTAGATCAACGGTTGGCGTTTACTTCGTGATTTTATGCTTACTCTATATTTCCACTGTACTTGATCAACGGTCGAGAACGCTCCTGAATTAGATCAACGGTTAGAGTTAACTTTGGCCTTCGGCACTTTGAGAAGTTGTTGGTGTTGAAAACTGGTTTCCCCTGAAGGGCATACTCACGGAGTGACACAACTTGCTAACATCATTGCTGATGTGGCACTGGCCGAGTGGCTGCCAAGTGTCACTTATATTGGTGACTTTACACATACTTAAATTTCTAACTCGACCTTGACACTTGTCACCATATAAATTCTCCACGTATCCTTTCCCACGTGGTCTTACTGATGTGGAATATGATGCATGATATCTCAATGTGTGTGCCATGTGTCTTACTTCATGACTTTGGAGCTCCGGCCTTTGGGTGAACTTACATGTTCTAAGCCCTTTTTCACTGAAGTGGTCAACGTCGAAGTTGACCACATTCATCCTTGGTGCACTTTGAATATATCAACGATTGACAATATTTCCTTGCTCTTCCTCTGATTCGATGGTTGACGAAAGTTCATGACTTTAGAACTTCGATTAACTTCGCCTTGCTTACTTCTCGTTTTACCCAAAGTGTAACCTCCTCATAAATTTTAACCCAAAATGAATGTTGTTCGTTTATTGTGATCTTAGATCAGTGGATCAATCTCTTTGCGATACTTCTTTGCCTTGGTTTAAATCCAACAGCTCTTCTTTTTCCCAAAAAGTTACCTCCGATCGGATGGCTTTCGAGAATTCAAGTTATTAGGGACTCTAGCTAAGACCTTATCAAATATATCCACTTCATATCAAATGGTCATAACTTTTTCCAAATTACTCCTTAGATCGAATGACTCATGTTTACTTTGCAACTTTGGCTTCGACTAAAATTCCTTCATGCACATTTACTTTGGTCGATTTTACCCGAAGTGGTCAATGTTGGGATGACCATGCGTATGTCACTTCCATGATCTATGGTCCATGACTCTTAGTAGTTGATCTATAGATCTAGATTTAATCTAGATCTCACTGTCTAAATCATTCCTAAATATTCAAAAGATGACCACGATTCTCCTCTTCTTTACAAGTATCCTCTATGATTTGACAGTCGGGTTTGCATCCAAATTCTTGATGAACGACTCCCATTGCTTGATCCTTTATAAGTGTTTTCCTTGTTCAGTAAGATTTTCTCCTGTGGGATTTTTACAGTGTTATCTCTTTTGAGCTTTGATCATATGATCATTGTTGATCCTATTGTGATCAATAATAATCACAAATTGCTTCACCCTTAAGGTGATTTTCTTCTGTCGATTTTTGGTATACTTTTCCTCCTGAGATTAACCTTGCTTCTCTACTGCATTCTCTTTCCATCATTAACCCTTCATTACACATGGACAAACCTTATTTTCCATCCTGACACTAATGCCAACTGTATAACTGTTCATGATTGATTCATGTTACCATCATAGAAACTTATCATGATTATTGAGATCAATGATAGCATATCAATAACAATATGTCCAACAATGGGGTCGAGAGTGTATAAATATTCAACACTGAGCATAATGTCACAACCGACCATGTCAATAGAAAACATATGATATTTCTGGTGATATTGATGAATTTGAAGGTGCACATTTTCACAACATCCCCCACATTTCATGGAACCATCATTGGAAATAATGATTTTAAAATTATTGACTACACAGACATAACAATTGATTTCTTAGGCAATGCGGTGATGAGTAAAATTATGGGTGCTACCACTATCAACTAGGATTATGAATTTTCGATGCTCAATGTAACAAAATAACTCGAGGGTTTGGGAAGTAGAGAATCCAGTGAGGGAATTCAGTGGAATAGTTGGTTCAAATTTTGGTGGATTAGAGGGAAGAGTAAAGTCAACTGGTTGGGGTAGCTTGTCCACAGGGGAAACAATTGCTTCCTCTTCAAGAGAATCCTTGGACATGGCCATAAAATAATTCTATTGATTACACTTGTTCCCTAAAAAATAATTTTCATCAAAATTATAACAAATACCCTTGAGTTGGTGTTCATCCATTTCTACCCAGGTTATTTTCTAGATCTTGAGGGGAGTGAAAGGAGGGGAGAGATTGGTAGGTTTATGGCGAGGAAGAAAGGAGGGTTTTGTGTTTTGGTAGGAGACAATCCATTTCAATTCCTTGGCTCATTTAGTATCTTCCAAGTAAGTCTAGGGGAAAGCAATTAGGACATGGGAATATATTTCATCCTTTAGGCCACTGATAAAAAATTCTTAGAAGAAGGAATTTGACATGCCCTCCATTTTGGAAGCCAAGTGCTCAAAGGTGGCAGTAAATTATTCCAGAGTGCTAGACTATTTCAATTTGGTCAAACAACCTAAATGGTGGGTGTTGGTGTCAAAGTGTTCATAAAGCTTTGCAACAAACTGTGTCCAAGAAACATACCCTTGGCTTTCATTTCTACACCATTGTGACCATTGCTGGTGTTCTGGATCCAGATAGAGGATACTGTAACAATTGTTTTCGAACTCATCAGTAATTCCATGCAAGGATAAATAATAATCCATTTGAGTGATGCAACCCCTGGGATCCAAGCCATCAAATTTTTTCATCTTAATTCTAGGAAGGTGTAGGTTGCGATAACGATTATTTGAATGTGGGCCTTGGAAATGGGAAGATTCAATGTCTTCATGATAGGAAGGTTGTTTAGAAGAGGTAGTTTTATGGAGCATCTCATCAACTGGTTTAGTGTGAATTTGATGTCTTTGTGGGTGGCACATTGGTCTTGGAGGGTCTAAACATAGGAATTGATCTTGCGAATGTTGGAATTGAGGGTATTGATGTCCTAATTGTTATGGATGTTGTCAGAAATCAAGGTATTTAGTTCTTGGTTGTGGGTGAATTCCATTTGGGTAGAGGAAAAAATGGGCAAGCAGGTCCGCATAAGAAAATTTTTTTATAGGGGAGGGGTATCATGATAGAGGAGGTAAAGAGAGGAATCCAATGGGATAGGTGGAAAATAAGGGTGCCAACAAGGGTGGGTGGGGCAAGGAAAAAATTCTTACAAGTGATAGGTACCACGACGATAAGGGTGAAAAGGGGAATCCAATGGGATAGGTCCCAAATAAGGGTGTGAGGAAGGGGGTTAGATCCATGGAAGAAAAAAAAAGGATTAAACATTATAGGTACCATGACAATTAGGGAGAAGAGAGGAATCTAATGGGATAGGTGTTGTGGAAAAGTTTCACCTGCGAACCAGTGAAACCCCCCTTGTATCAACACCCCTTTGATCCAATACAGAGAGAAACAAATGTCTACGGTAACATCCAGCTCAACTGAGGAAACTTTTATAGACATATTCTTTGAGTACACTTGTGTGCAAGTGATCCGATTATGGTACATTGTGATTTCATTTCAATTATGGGATATATATGATGATGATGATGTGTTGTGACTTATTTTTATTTTGATGTATATGTATTGGCAGGTGTTATTGATGAGTTTTCCTGAGTGTGCAGGACACACGACAGGTTATGGATGCTAATGGAATCAATGGACTTCCTTAGACTCCAGATTGAGTCAGGGAGTGGATTGTATTCATTTGAGTCAGGGAGTAGATTGTATTCATTTGAGTATTACAAATGTGATATATGATTGATTCAATAAGATTTATGTATATAAATTATTGACAGACTTTTCGTGAATGGATGTAGGCTTGACGATGCTTTCTAATCCAACTCAGATAAGGAGTAAAGGGGTCATGCACAGAAACCAGACATTTGAGGGAGAGGTGTGGCATTGTCCCTATCACATCCTACTAGCACACCTGCCCTAGATAGAATGGTAGGTTAACAATTATGTAGCTTGAGAGGTCCATGATGTCGTGAGGGAGGACTTAGATAGTGACTCATGAAAATTTCTAAGGGGTGCACAATAAGGCATAATCCTTATTCCTTAGAAGCCCTTAGTCTCTCACAGGGTCGACCGAGTGGATTGTTGACTCCAATGGTCGGACAAACTTCCAAAACTAGTCTAAGGTTAGTGGAACCCTTGGAGCATGGAGGTGCGTCTTGAAGGAAATGTCACGTAATTAAAACTCGAGTCAATTAATCTAGGTGGCCTAGAAAACAATTAAATTATTAGACCTTGTTGCAATAAAATAATTAATTAAACAGTAAATTATTAATTATAAAGCCTAATTCTAAGTCTAAATTAAATAAAGGATTAAATGAATTATGACATAAGTTAAAATATATGAGAATATAACCAACTCTAGGAAAAAGGGGGATAAAATTTAAAGGGTGAATAAAATGCACATGTGTGCAAGAAATTAATAAAATGGATTTAAAAAAAAAGAAGAAATAATAATATGAGAGAATAGGAGTACACATGGAATATAATCTTGAGCTAATCTACCACTAGTCTAACTAGAATAAGTCTCTTAATCCAACTCTAACTAAGATGTAGTTAGGAGACACTCATTAAATGAGAATTTGTGGAACTGTTGGCCCTTAACCAAGTTTTGAGGAACACTTGGTCATATTTGACTGTTTTTGGGACTTTGACAGCCTGCCAAAAATGAAGCACCAAGCGAAGTAGATATCATAGGATATCGGTCCACTTTTGGGCCCTTTTAGGGCTTTTGGGTTAATGTAATGGGAAAAGGATGTTGGCCCATGGGTTTACCCATGCTTAGGCCCACTTTTGTAATGTATAAATAGATACTTAGGCAATGTAAGAAGTAGTATATGGCTTGGTGCTAGTAATTATATCTGTGTGATTGGATGTGGATTGTAAATGCTCTGTGCATGATTGTAAGAGGCTTATAGAGCTAAGTGAAAGTTGTTGTAAAAGGTTGTGAAAGACTTTGTGCGGAAGCGCAAGGAAGAAGGATCTAGCAATCTGTGCAGATCTTCTGTCCTTTGTGAAGAAGGTTCTGAGGCTTTGTGCTATAACTGATGATTGAAGATACTAATAAAGAAGAAGAGTTGGTGGATGTAGCCCCAGGGTGGGGGTGAACCACGTAAATCTTTTTGTTACGCTTTGTTCTTTGACTGATATGGTTATTTCTATGTTGTTAAGTGCTTGATAAATAGATCTAGTTATGCTTTGTGCTTATTAAGATGTGTGTATGCTAGATCTAATATGTGTGAAGTTGCTTAGTGCTGATCTCCAGGATCTAATTTATTTTACTATTGCTAAGTGTTAAAATGCCTTAGATCTAGATGAATATTGTGATGCTCTGTGCTATTTGCGAAGTATAATAAAGGTTAAATATTGATGAATGATCTATGCTAAGTGTTGTAATCACAGATCTGTGTCCCAGCTAAGGTTGCAGACATTTGAGTCTTGCAACCGCCCCTACCTCTACCTCGGGTGAGACTTCGTCCGCTTCACAGGTGTTGCCGAAAGGGTCGATAGTTAGGGCTTTGTTGGTGCGATGTTGTAGGGTTGAACCCTGGGTCTACCCCTGTGCCAACAAATGGTTCCATTGTCGGGGTTGAAATTTTGATCATTGTGAACTAGAAAAGAAGAAGCTTTGTGAAAATAAAGCTCTGTGCGTGGATCTGTTTCCCTAGTGTGTAATATCCTACTTGACCTGTGAAGCTTTGTGCCAAGAAAGAAAGGTCAGATCTGCAGAAAATAGGTCAGATCTGTAAGCTCTGTGCTCTGATAAAGGTAAGAAAGTTCTAGATATGAAAGCTTTGTGCTTTGTAGAAGTAAGATAAGTGGAAATTTTTGTTTCTAAAACATGGATCTAGGTATTTTTGATAGATTATGTCCTAGCTTGAAAAATAGGGCACTAGTAGATGAAAGAAAGTTTGTTATGAATAAATCTGATAGATATGTTATACCCATGCATAGAAATGATGTTTGGACTAACAAATGGATGCAGGATCCTAGAAAGAATTTTTTGCAGGCTAGCTACCATAATCCTAGTTGATGTTGGGAAAAACACCCTACGGACTAGCAAACTAGGGTCAGACTTGCATGCAGATTTTGACCGAATAGAAACTACTTTTTTACCTACAACCCAAGATTTAAAATGCATGGAAAAGGACCACCAACCTTATTACCGGCGTTCAATGTAGATCCTCCGTTGCGCTTTGATTACTTTCTTGCGCTGCTCCTTCCACAGATGACCTGCACTCAAGACAAACAACAACTATGCATGCATGCTACTTCTATACTCAACGGTTAGAAATCAAGCATAAATTAATCAAACCATAGACAATTCATGCATTGCGACGGGAAAAGTATTCTTTTTATTACTGAAAGTGAATCAACTTACAAAAAAGCTGAGACATGCCACCGCTCCTTGAACCTGATCCTGGGCTCCTCTTCTTCTGTCCTTCAACTGCTTTGCATTAAATCTTCTTTGGCATGAGGAAAGGCTAAAGGGTTGGGAC
>JASDQU010885079.1:4632-33648 GCA_032191745.1 Picea mariana
GCAACTTGTTTGAGAGCACCAACTCTCTGGTTTCTCTAGCACCCACTAGAAGGAAGCACCAACTCACTGAATATTCCAGCACCAACTGGATGGAAGCACCAACTTCCTGAATGTTCCAACACCAACTGGATGGAAGCACCAAATTCTAGTTACATAGGCTACAACCTACATAACATAGAACACTAGTTCTCCCTTGCACCACCCTGCCACCCTAGTTTCTCTGGTTGCAAGCAGATGGAAGCTACAACTTCCAGTGTTCAAGCTCCCACTTGAACCTCTGAGGACAACAGCCCTCCCGAGCACCTCCCAACCTCCCTATAAAATTAAATAATAAATACACAGACAACTTATGCAGATATGTCAATTCTTACCTATGTTTCCTTCTTTATAAATCTTGTCTTCTATCTTCTTTTCTGCAATTCTTCTCTTCTTCTGTTTGTTTAGCAGGTTTGCTCTGCATTAACTTTTTCTGCCATTTGGTTCTGCTTCTGCTCTGTCTGTCATTCTGCTCTGCTTCTACTCTGCATTTCATCTCACTCTGCACATTTGCTCCATATCATGCTACGCCACTGCTCATTTTCCTTTTCTTACTGTTCATTCATTTTCCCTCCATGACTGCCAACCGCATGCAGTCTGTCTCATTTTCTTTTATACTCACCCACAGGATAGTTCCACTTTGCATTTCCATAGGCAAAAGAAAGACAATTGTCCAAGCAACTGAAACGTCAATTGATCGACAACTATTTTGCAATCATGAGTCTGTTTTGGTAACAGATTCCATACTAAGGAGTTAACTTGTGAGAGAAAACAATAACCCTCTGATCAATACTTGATCCGACGGTTCAGATCCAATCGAGATTTCACACATCACGATTTCGACACTCTTGGCGTTCAGAGTTTTTGTCACTTACAAATCCTGATCCTCGAAACTCCATGAAGAAGCTAGATCAACGGTCCAGATCACTTATTTATTCAACGGCTGCGATTAAATCACGATTTCGCATATCGCAAAATCAACATTCTTGTTGCATTGTGTTCTTTGCCTCTCTATGTCAGGATTCGTGAAACTCTGAGATGGAGTTTGATCAATGGTCCAGTTCTGATATTGACTTGACGGCTGCGATTGAATAGCGATATCGCATATCACGAAATCGGGGTTCTTGTTGCATTTGTTTCTTTTCCTTTTGAAATTGTGATTCACGAAACTCTGATACGGGCTGTGATCAACGGTCCAGGTATGATATTAACTCAACGACTGCAATTGAGTCACGATATCATATATCGCGAAATCGGGGTTCTTGTTGCATTTGTTTCTTTTCCTTTTGAAATCGTGATTCACGAAACTCTGATGTGGATTTTGATCAACGATTCAAATCAACCTAGATCTTGACGGCTCAGATTAGGTCATGATTTTGTAACTCGTGATTACTCCCACTTCTCCTTGTACTTTAAAGAGTGTGCAGGTTATCCTTGATCCGACGATGGTCGGGTCTTGTGCTTGGATCTAACGACTGAGCTCTGTCCTCCTCTTCAGTGTGCTCATCTTGTCTTCATTCAGATCTGACGACCCTCGTTCTTTTAGGAAATTTGAATGGGATCCAACGGTCACTGACTCTTCTCCTCCCGATTATTGTTGCACTGCTACTCATTGCTGTTGTACTCAAGCCATCACCACAACCAAAATTGGACTTTCCATCAATGACAAGTATAAACTACCTGTAAATATGATAACAATCGTCTGTACATTCTTCATGCCATTCACTATCTGTTACATATTTACCAACACTTCTTCAATCCAACTATATGTGTTCCTCCGGGAATCTTCAAGCATCAACTCAACCAATAAAGACTTCTCTCAATGAATCAGGTAGACATAAGGAGACACCCTATAGTCATATAAAAGGAGAAAGAAGCTCTAGAAAAGGAGTTTCCATACTAAAGGCGATGTTTCTGAGAGAATATAGGGAAAGGAGGCTTGCTAGATGTTGGCAACATAACTTTGCACCAAGGGACGTGTCTTCATCTTTAGCCCTCTATGATTGTTTTATATCTTCCCAAAGAGGTTTGGAGTGTTGTATTTCTTTGTGTATGGGAAAGGGTCATTGTGAAATGAGTCCAATCAAAAAACCTGCCCAAAAACACAAAATTATTTTATTTTCACCAAAAATGAGGGCATCCGTAGGTTCGAGTGAGGAAAGGTGTAGATGTCCTCATTTTGCACTAGGGACACTCATAGATATTCTCTTAAAGCATGTTTTTTAGATGATTTTGGAAGTGGATTTTAGGGAAATGTATAGAAACTATTGGGAAAGGGTTAGTCCATGGCACAAAAGCATAAGTGTGGAATTTTGTGTTATAATAGTTGGGAAAATATCTTGACTATCAGATTACCTAACTAAAAATGCATATTAATGCATATTAAATAAAGACACTATGAAACACACATTTACCTGATGACACATTAGACCAATTTGATCATAACTAACTAAGGAAAATGTTTAAATATCCTAACAGAAAGTATCATATTATAGAAAAAAATTCTCAGTGAAGTCAGAGAGTACAAAAACATGAGTTGTACACATAGACTATTTCAAGGCTTGAAAGGATTAATCAACAAATAGAGTCCAATTGAAAGCATTATTTTTAAGGGGAGTAGTAAGGGGAGCTGCAATTTTGTTGCAGTTTTGAACAAACCTACGATAATATCCACTTAAAGAAAAAAATAATCTCAAACATTTAATATTTTTAGGATGGGGCCAATCCTTCAGAGATTCTATATTTTTTGGATCCACACATACACCATCCATGCCAACAATATGGAGCAAGTAATCTACTTCTTGATCTCAAAAACCACATTTAAATTATTTGAGAAAGCATTTGTGTTGATATAGTAAATGTAAAACTTGATCCACATGGGCTAGATGAGCTTGCCAAGTTTTACTGTAAATGAGGATATCATCGAAGAAGACTAGGAAAAACTAACAAAGGAAGGGGCATAAGCCATAATTCAAGATGATTTGTAAATTGGATGGTGCATCACAAAGGATGAAGGGAATAATAAAGAACACATAATGCCCTTCATGACTCTGAAATGTAGTTTTTGGAATATCTACCTCTTTCATACATATCTGGTGGTAACTAGAATGTAGAACAAGTTTGGTAAATAATTGAGAACCACTTAGTTCATCTAAAAGGTCATCAATGACATGAATGGAAAATTTGTCTTTCACAATAATTTTTTTGAGGGCTCAAAATTCATGGCACATGTGCCACACACCTTCTTTCTTGAGTACCATGACAATAGGATAAGATTAAGGGCTGGTACTAGGATGAATTCCACCTGCCATGAGCAATTCTTGAACAATTTTTTGAATTTAATTTTTTGGGAAAAGGGGTGACTATAAGAGAGAACATTGGGAGGAAGAGTACTAGGGAGAATTTGTATGGAGTGATAATGGGGGCTAAGGGAAGGGGGAATTCCTTGGAGATTGTCAAAAATAGATTTGTGTTTGGATACAAGAAACTAGATGTTGGGATGAACCATGGGTGAGAGGGTCTCAACTACTTGAATGGCATGGAGTTGGGATATAATGCTAGAATGACCTTTTTTGAGGAGTTTTTTTATGCAATGTGAACTGATAATCTCAAGAGAGCTTGTTTTGATGTCTTGAAAGTGGTATTGTTGTCCATCCTGCTGGAAATGAATGGTTACTTCCTTGAATTCCATGGTGATGGGTCGAGTATGCGTTACCATTCAAAACCCAAAACAATGTCACAACAACCATTATCAATAGAAAAGATGTGGGATTTTAGGTGATAATGACCAATTTTGGGACACACATTTTCACAAAGATGCCCACAGTTCATAGAAATTCCATTGGAAATCACGATATGAAAATTATTGATTGCATGGATATAACACATGGTCTATTTAGCAATGCGACAATGAAAAACATTATGGGTTTTACCACTATCGACAAGGATAATGACTTTATGATTCCTGATATACCAAATTAACTTAAGAGTTTGGGGAGGAAAGTACCAATTAGAGAATTCAGAGAGATAAATGGTTCAACTTATGGTGAATCATAGGGTGGGATAGGATCATTGGCATGAGGTAGTTCTTTGAAAGGGGAAACATCTCTATAATATTCAAACGTGTCATCAGACATGGCCATAAAAATATTTTTCTCGTTACACTTGTTCCCTGAAAAATATTTTTCATCACAGTTATAACAAAGACAATCATGTTGGTATTCATTCATTTTTTACCTAGTCAATCTATGGACATTAGGAGGAGTTGAAGGAAGGAAAAGATTGATGGGTTGGGAGCGGGGAATAAAGGAGGCATTTTTTGTTTGGAAATAGGTTACATGTTGGGATTCCTTTGTCTGTTGAGTAGTTGCAAGCCACGTTTGGGGGTGAGCCATGAGGACATGCACTAATGTTTCATAATTGAGGCCACTAATAAAGAATTCTCGAAAGGTGTTGGACATTTCATCATTTCAAAGAGACAATTTTTCAAAAGAAGTGATGTATTTTTCAACTATACTAGATTTTTTAAGCTTGTTCAAAAATCCCAAATGATATATGTCGATGTCAAAGAATTCATAAAGGTCAGAAACAAACTGGGTCCAAGAAAGATACCCTGAGTATGAAGTTTTGCACCATTTCCATCGTTAAGGATCCAAATAAATGACATCGATATTATTTTTTGTCTGGTCATCAATAATTACATGCAAGGAGAAGTAATGTTCCATTTGAGTGACCTATCATGTGGGATCTGAGTCATCAAATTTATTCACCTCAACTGTTGGAGGACACAATTCTTGATGAAGGTGGGCTGAATGAAAGTCTCAGGAATGGGAGGATTCATCACCTTCTTAGTGTAAATTTTGATCAGAGGAATTAGGATAATTGGGTGACATAAGAATGGATTTCAACTATTTTACAACGACACATAGGGTTTATAGGTTAGTGAGCTTGGAATTTATGTGGTCCATCTAGTCAACCTGATAATTCATTCTATTAAGATTAAAAGTATAGTCATTGATGTTGGTATTGGTTTACTCATGCAATTTTTACAAGGCAGATATGCGACTTTTAGAGTCTTGGTTGTGGGTGTGGGCCATTGGGAATATAAGAATGAAATAATTGGGCTAGTGGGTCTGCAAAGAAATGGGTGATGGGTGAGGGGCACCACTATGATCTACACATAGCGAGGAATCCAAAGTAATAGGTCTCAAATAAGGGTATCGAGGAGGATGGTTGGGTCCATAGAAAAAACAAGGCTTATGAGTGATGTGTACCACTACAATTATTGTGAAGAGAGGAATCCAGTGGAACGAGTCCCAAATAAGGGTGTCGACTGAACAACTATACCTTTTTCTACTACTGTGGAGTTATACTCTAGTATAAATAATATTTATTTGATCAAATGCCCAAATTTTTAGCCTTTAAAATTGTGTAGTAATTTCACAACCTAGATGTAACAGGCAAGATTGTGTTATAGAATTTCCTCTCTATGTCAGTTCTGTTTTGTTTTAGCAGCAAGGGTTAGTGGTTTTAAGGGTTGCAAAAAATGAGTTTTTTCCTTGTGCTATAGATATATGATATACCAATGGGGTCCAACAATAGTACTCGACCCAATATCTTGGGGCACCATCTGAAGAGGCTTGACCGTATCCTTAGTCGAACTATGCAATTACCTAGGTATATGAGAGTAGTATTCCCAAGTGTTGTTTAAGTGCCACTATAATAGTCAGGAAGCTCGTAAGTTGATCTATGGATGGTTTTAGGAGATCAATGGGACTCCCTATATATGTAAGGTTACATTAGAGTGAATGGCCATGTATAGGTGTTGTTTGATGCAGTACTACTCAAAGGGGTAGCAACAAGGGTTACCGATGTATACAACTAGGTGGAACAAGGTGTTTCAAGTAACCTATTAAATCATCTATATTTCCTATGTGTAGTCCTCTCCAACCAATGTTTTACCCATCGAACGATAAATCACTATGCTTTGAAGACGTCCTCAGTACACATATTTATCTTGAAAAAAAAAATTGTCTAAAAACTCTAGAGAGGAAAGTGATTGGACACCACTGATAAGGTACCAGATGTTAATATTGAGAGAATATATATATATATTCCTTAAATTATCAATAGAAATAGAAAAATATAGAGAACAATTATGGAATCATTTGTAGAAATGATACCTTTATTATATTGATATCCAAGTTCACTTTCCTCTTCGAGGGGGAAACCTCTAGTAGAGTAGATCTCAAGTACAAAATGATTCTCAAGACAAGACATATCCATGTCTTCTACTCCTATTTATATTGTTTCTATATTTTAGAGAAAATTCTAGAGGAAGATATTTATAGAATCAAAACCTTCTATTAATTCTTCTTACATTAGACATGTTCAGATTATTACATAGTCCTTATTTACTAATGTTGGTCTTTATTACATAGAAAACATATTATTCTATGTACTTTAGGATTTAGGGAGGATATGTCCCTAACAACATCATAGTTAAAACCAACATGAAATTAGATTCAACCACCATTCAACATTTACAAGAGAGATAAGATATGATAACATAATTTTATAAATGTCCAAAAACTAACCACAAAAGTAGGTCAATGGGACTAAAGGATACATCTAGTGTAATTATAATGTGGGAGTGGAAAATCATTTCCCATATAATGAGAGAAAGAGATAACAAAAATAAGAAAAACGAAAGTAAATTCTAGGTAAGTATCTGACAAGGTTAATCCCTAGATCTAGAAAAAAACAAAAATAAAGTATATAAAGAAGTATCATAAGTGTGGAAATACATAGTGAGAGTGTCCATGGTAGGATTTACAAAACTCAATACTATCTGAGAGAGAAAATATTGAAGATGAATCTAATGAGGGCAATGTCTTCTAGATATGATGACCAATGGAGAGGGGGGTGATGGTGGTTGCACTAGATCACTATCATAATTCTAGAGTACCATAGGGGGATTTGACTATATGACCCTAGGGGTGATGTAGGAGTGAGGAAGCTCAGTTATCTTACCATCTGAGTTCGATGGAAAGAAGCTCTAAATAGATCTCTCACTATTTCTCTAGAGAAAGAAAGAAATATTAGGAGCTGGAGCTTCCATACTCTAATTTAATATGGAGTTAAAGCCTTTGTCACTCAGTACATCCTTTAGGTTTCATATGGTTTTATGACCTGGGTGGAGCCTTCTTGAAGATGAGGACATGTTCGTACGACCTTTCACTTTGGAAATAAACAGTCGTACAACTTGTAGATACGGTAAAATCAACTGAATTAGTTGCAGGGTGAACATTGGAGGCTTGCTAGGTTGTAAGTTGGTCCTCAATGAGCTATAGGAAACCAATAAACACTAAAAATATCTATAGGTAGCTCATGATGGCCATGGAAAATTATAATGATGTTTTTCCTTACTTCTAATAGTTAATTTCACACATGGAACCAATTCAAAAACTCCTTACAAGATTACAACAACCAAATAATGGTGTGCACTATTCTCCAATATATATATATATATATATATATATATATATATATATATATATATATGAAGGATAGAGAGATAATGGGATATTCATTTACTCATAAAATACCATAAATATGAATGAAAACTACAACACTATACAGATAAATAAAATATGAGCTCAATAATTAACACAACCATCATTAAATATTTAGAGTATCCATTAAAAACACACAAAGTAGGATACTCTAATGAATCTACTTTGTGTGTTTTTAATGGATACTCTATTTTTAGTCCAATGAAGATTTCTTAGCATGGTCCTTTCCTCTTCATGTCTTTGAACTCACTATTGGTTTTGGGATGTTTTCTTTTGATTCCCCCTTTGAAATAAACTTGAATTGTGGAATATGGATTGTTTCCCCTAGAAAGATTTCACATGATAGCCTTTCTACCCACTAAATGAGAATACCTCCGAGTACCAACAAATCACAAGGATATGCATTTTTTGCTTCCAATAATGAGAAACAAGGGATTCCTTACTCGATGCATACCCATTGTACTTATTCTTCTTTTTTTGATTGATATTATTATTTCTTATTCTAACTCTAGGTGTAGGTTGAGTCTTTGAAATCTTTTTATTACTACCCTTTGCAATCCACCACATGAAGGTTGAGGTGGTAGTGGGATTCCACCTTCATGTATTGATTCTCTTTCTTCAAATGAGTAGGAAAACTTCTCCATTTCCTTTTCCTTCACAAACATGATGTTGGATTTCATGTAATTTTCCCTCTACCATAAAAACACCAAAGCTTCATACTTGACCCTCTGTTTAGCTTCAGTGGGGCCTAGTACACCTTGTCTTCTCTTTCCTAGCCCTTGTCTATCATAGCCTGTTTTCGTTAGCAATTTCAATTGAATTCCTCTAATATGATTTTAAAATTCACCAATATGCTATTGAGAAATTCCTATTGAAGGTGAACTTATTATAATTTTCATGGTCATGGCATTGTCTTCAAAAATGGAAATGGGAGGTGGATTTGCTTCTATACACACTTGTATAGCTACTTCAAACTTTTCCAATTCCTCCTTCTCTACCAACTCTCATTGTATCAGAGTCATCATCTTAGTGTACATATTCTCCTTCCAATTGTTCAACTGGATGACATTCTCTCTTAAGTGTACATGTAGAACGCTTATTTTTTCCCACTCTTCCATAACTATAGTGAGGGAGTTTGGGCATTCACCAAATTTCTTCTCTAAGATTGAAAACATCATTTCTAGATCTCATGGTTCCACTCCATCTCTCTCATTCCCTGGTTAAATATCTGGACATGTTCCCTCAACTTATTTTTCTCTTCTTGAATTTGAGCATTGATGGCTTGTAGGTCTTCCATCCTCTCTCTATTATCTTTACCCATGCTAGGTCTACAAGGTTCTGGAATTCTCTTCATGATCAAGGATTTAACTTCTCTAATACCATATGATTTGTAATTGAGGGGATTATAGTCAACTTGCTTCACCAACATGTATTCTTTGTATAATTTAATATTTGGTCCTTTCTATTACTCTTTTAAGGATAATATTTGGCTTCTTCGATCACTATTTGGACTTGAATGCTCTAGGTTCAAGACTTGGGCACATTCTTGTATTATCTATTTCATCTTACAGTAGAATTCACATCCATCATTTAACATACACAAACATATAGGTTTCTATGAATAAACATATTCTTGCAATTTCAACTAAATGAACAATCCTTTGTTTGTGTAGAGAAATTCAAATGCCACATCAAAAAAATAAAATTTGGTTTTGCATAACTCCTCACTAGCTAATCCCACTTAAATAATTAGAGCCTTGTTGTGAAATAATCCATCCACATATTCAAGCATAAACAATGAACTTTATCTTTGAATGTGCATACTCATTCATATTTCAAATGATAAAACTAATTCTCCCCTTTGATTCTATCTACACTACGTACATTAAACCACTCCACTGTTCATATTAATGGAGAGAGAATTAGTTGACTAGAGTTATCTATACATTTTTGGATCAGATACCAATGAAGGAAATGCACATGGTTGAGGATATCATTGTTTTTAGCAATAGGATGTTGGAGTGAATAGCAAGAAGGAAATCAATATTGTATCGGTACACCAAAATTTCTCCTATCATAGAATTTCCCAGTCGCTAGCCACTACAAAATTCAAATTCCTTTGTTGAATTTCAAAGGCTACATGGGCACATTCATTATGTGAGGAAGTATAGTCGTTTTTCTAATTAATTAAGAAAAAATTCACCCAATGACAACTCAAGCCATGGATGAGGGTGAGTATTTGTAAGTGAACAAATAATACACATCCTAATCAAAACAACTTGAAATTAGAGAAAACCACTATTCAACATTCATAACAGATAGAAATGGATGCACTCCAAGTCAAGTACAATTACACATCCTACGTGGAACCTTATTGAAGATGAGGATGCATTCATATGGCCTTCCACTATGTAAACAAATGGTCATATAGCCTATAGATGCTGAAAAATCAACTGAATTAGTAGTGGGAAACCTACAAAGATTTTTTGGGCTCTAAATTGGTACTTGATGAGCTATAGTTAGGAAATAAACACTCCAAAACTATATAGGTAGCTCATGGTAGCCATGGAAAATTATAATGGCATTTTTCCTTATTTCTAACAGTACAATTCACACATGGAACCAATTTAGAAACTCCCTATAAGATTGCAACATCCAAATAATTGTTTTCATTTATATCCAATCTCATAAATAAACCAACGATGAAGGATAGAGAGCTATTGGGATACTCATTTACCTATAAACTAATGAAAATACGAATGAAAACTTCAAACACTATAGAGATAAATCAAATCTCATCTCAATAACTAAAACACCAACCATTATAAACACACACAATATGTTTATTAGACTACAAATGCAAGTTAACATAGAGAAATAAATAACACACAAAGATAAATCAGTACACCTCGAGACATTATTTACCCTAGAGAACAAACTGGGAAAACCATTCTCGAATGTTTTCTTAGTTATCATTTCAACAATGTCTAGTTATATGGCTTTATGGCCATTCAGCAATTCACATAGCTTCTCATTTGCATTCTCTCCTCATGGCCCCAAAAAATCCCTTTGAGAGTGAAAGTACATGAATAAATTGAGAGATATGGGGTAATTAGAATCCCACCATGCCTAACTTTTATTTCCCACTCCTTAGACTTTGTTCCCCTATTTCGACTTTGTATTTTATTTAGTTCTTATTTTTTTCTCCTTTCTCTTATTCTACTTTACTTTGCATTGTATTTTATATAGTTACTAATTGGGAAACTAAGAAGGGTACACCCCTTCCTTCACCACTCAATATGAGAAAATTTGGTATGTTATCAGTAATTTCTATTATAAATTGTCCTCACCACTCTTGTTGAGTAGTGATCTTACAAATACAATGTTAGTATGTCAGTTTGTGTGATCCAATTATATTGTAAACATCCCTCATCAGTCTTCATGAGAGGGGTGCTCTATAATAAAGCAACAAATTCCATTGTAACACATAATAATGCATAGGGAAAAGTCACTTTGCATAATAAAGGGTTCCCCTCTCTTACTGTGTAGATTGATGGTCATCTTATGTTCTAATCTTGTCTTCTTCATTTGTGTATGGTCTATTTTTTCCTTCTATTCAATAGTGTTTCTGTTGTATTTGTCAGTGCACATTGTGTTGTTGTGTGTATTTTTAGATATGAATTGTAGATCAATTGGTATCAAACCATGGGTCTTGACAAGATTCTAGTCACAATCAAGTATTATACGGAAAAACATCCCCCAAATCTGGACGAAAATGTTTTTTCTAGTGGATTCTCAAAATTCACAGCTTTACTCAGAGTTGGAGTGCACCCTCCTGAGGGTTTTCAGTATGCCATTCTCTAGTATTTTTTCAAACACCCCTATTCATAGGGGCTCATTGCACCCTTATCGAGGTTTTCTAGTGTGCAATTTGATCAAAATTTAAGTGGTCCCTCTTTAGTGCTCATATTGTAGCTCTATGTAGCACCCATCATTAGAGAAAACCAAGTAGTTGATGAGCATCATGCCACCACATAAGGAGCCATCCACAAAGGACTCAACTTCCAATGTATTTGTAATAATTCAATATTTATATTTATATTTACATGAATTACTCTGTATGCAACAACGTCGAGCTCCAACACCCATGTTGCTCAATACATGTTTCCTATTGCCCGAGTTTTCAGACCAAATGAATGGAGATAATGTCGATGGTTGGCTCCATAGTATTTCCAACTACTTCAATACATGTCCTGAGATGGATGAAGAAATGAAAATTCAAATAAGAACCCAACAATTGGAGGGAATTTCACCTGATTGGCGGAATAGCCAACTAGAAAATTGGTATTTGGTCATACAGATAAAAAAACATGAAGATATGACACCTTCCACCATCATGTCATGGGATGGATTTCCCCATACTCTTAGAAATAGATTCTATCCCTCGAAATATCAAAAGAACCTTCTGGAAAAATGGTTGCATCTTCAACAAATCGATAATCAGTTCCGATGAAGCTACATCGATGTCTTATGTAAGTTGTGCGTCTAGATACAAATTTCATATCTAGAAGAGGTATTGATTCTCAAATTTAATTTCGGTTTATTAATGGTTTTTCATTGTGAAGTAGATTTTTTTGAGTGTCCTTCATTGGAAAGGCATTTCTTCAGGCCTTGGACATGGAACATAAAGTGGCTCCTCAAGTCCACTCTCCTCAAACCTTCCCTGGTTATTTTAATGCATGTAGCTTTGACAAATCGAAAATCAGTTCATATAAAGCTACATCAATGTATTATGTAAGTTGCACATCCAGATACAAATTTCATATCTAGAAGAGGTATTGATTCTCAAATTCAATTTCAGTTTATTAATGGTTTTTCATTCTGAAGTATATTTTTTTGAGTCTCCTTCATTGGAAAGGAATTTCTTGGGGCCTTGGATGTGGAACATAAAGTGTCTCCTCAAATCCACTCTCCTCAAACGTACCCTGGTCATTTTAATGCAAGCTTGTCTTGTACTAGTCCCTTGACTAGTTCCCCTATATCTCCATCCACATCTCATAATGCACCCTGGTGTACCTTTCATAACAATAATTGACATGCCTTTGCTAACTATTAGGAACTTAAAAACATGTTCACCAACAAAACTTTATTTGCAGAATTCACTCAGCAAGATCCCCCTGATTATCGTCAAGTAATTCCTCTCAACAATACTACCGAAGTTGACCCCTCTATAATATTGATGACTGCCAATGAACCTGACACCTTTAATATACCCCTATTTATGCATAGATTTCAAACTAAACATGAATTGGCCACTTTCATCATGGACAATGGAAACCAAAAGAACCTCATGGCCCGATATTTGGTCCAATGTCTATAACTCTACACCATGCAACATCCAGCCCCATATCAACTTAGGTAGGTATAAAAGGGTAGCCCACATCTTACTATATCATGGTGTTGTGCAATGACCTTTTCTATTGGCCCTTTCTGATATACTATGGTGTCTGATGTCTATCCCTTATATTATGTTGATTTTTTACTTGGCCTCCCCTACCAATAGGCTTGACACGTACTCTATCATGCTAAATATTAGCAATACCACCTACAACATGAGGGGTGCAGATATGTACTTACATATTCTATGTGTAACTCCGCCCATCCCTTTACTGAAAAAATCAGGGCTAAGCAATTTAGTATCAACAAATGTGTCTCATTGTGCTTAGCTAACCCCGTTAAACCAGATAATTTGACCAACCCTACACCTGTATAGATTGATCGCATGCTGCAAGAATTTGCAAATGTCTTCACTCAAGCCATGAATCTACCCTTGCCTCACTTTATTAAGGACACCATTGATCTAATTTTGGGTGCATCCTTTCCCAATGCCCCATCCTATCCCCTTTCTCCTCGAGAGTTTGGGGAGATAGAATGCCAAATTGGCCAACTTCTGGACTCAATCCATATTCAACCTTCATTGTCACCGTGTGCATCACCATCATTTATTATTCCCAAAAAGGAGACATTTGAATGGTGCCTTGGGATCGATTACCATTCCCTTAATAAATACACAGCTAAAAATCATTAACCCCTTCCTCAGATTGAGGGATTTACATACCACTTACAAGTTGTTTGTTACTTCACTAAGATGGACTTGACAATAGCCTACCATCAAGTGTACATGAAATCAAAAAACACATGGAAGACTCCATTCAAAAGCCAATTTGGACTTTCTGAGTGGCTAGTAATGGAATTTTGGCTAACCAATGCCTAGCTATGTTTATGCGGTTAATCCATGATATCTTCCAACGCCACTTGGGTAAGTTTGCGGCTATTTATTTCAATGACATATTACTATTTAGGAGGTCTTGGGTAGAGCATTTTTAGCATGTATACAATGTAGTTGGGATATTGCAAGAACATCAACTTCATGTGAAGGAAAATAACTCCTATTTTGGGTAGACCTCAATACGTTATTTAGGATTCATATTGGACCCAACAGGGGTGCGACCATATTCATTTTGGGTAAAAGTGTTGGCACAATGACAACCTCTCTCCAATGCACATGATCTCAAAAGTTTCATGGGAAAAATTAATTTCTATTGGAATTTCGTCTCTCATTTTTCATAGTTGGCTCATGCTTTGCACTAGTTATCTAATCAAGACAACTTTCGTTGGAATATAGAGGTTGAGCACCACTTTGAGAGGCTCAATATGGAATTATTATCTTCCCCTATTTTACATTTTCCTGATATGAATATTCCCTTCAATATTGATATGAATTCAACTCAATTTGTAATTGTGCATGTGATTAAACAAGGAGGTCACCCGGTGGCATACCATTCAGAGACACTTTCAGAGGGAGAATTCAATCAAAACACATATGACAAGGATTTTTAACAATTTGGTGCATGCATTAAAGTAGTGGCACCATTATATTCTTTGAAAAGAGTTGATTATGCACAAAGGTCATCATCTCTTGATCTTTATTAATTCACACAACAAAATTAAGGAACAATGCCATTTGAAGTGCACAATGTAATTGAACAATTTCATCTCATCATTAAATACAAGAAAGGGGTTAGTAACAACATGGATTAATTATTAAGTATACCACCTACTCAGGTTGTAATATACCAGATATAAAAAGTATGCATAACAGAAATAAAATTCTAGAAATGGCAGAATAACAATTGTAACGTTTGCCCCGGCCAACCTCAAGATGGAGTGCGCCACTCCAAAGAAACCACTCATGCTCTGACACCAGCCGGTAAGATTCCCAGCCTTCAGGTCGGGGCACGCTACTCTAGGAAATTCTTTTGTTCCCATACCACAGAACATACAGTAGCATACCCTATAGTCAACTAAGCAATGCGACATAAATTTACTCTTTAAACTGCATGCAACTAAGACATATACATACAACACACTTGTGAAATATTTACATATAAACATAAACAAACAATTACTTTTTGTAACATATGACTTTTATACTGAAATAATAGTAACTACAGATATGGAGCATTTACAAAGAATTACCCATAAACATACGGGCAATTATAATCACATATATTATAAACCGTAACATAGGCATGTAAATAACAAGCAACATATCATTTTTATCATACAACTGGTGCTTATCTTGGAAATATTGTCACCAACTATGTACAGACCATCCATGAACCTCCCAACCATAGGCTACAATGTTCATCACTCTCAACAATGAGTCACCCTCGAGATAGGACTGAACTCCACCTAGGGTAAAGGGCTACTATCCAGGCTAAGGCTCATGGAAAATAGGAAAGACTCTATCTTAGGTTCTCACTCAACTATCAGCCTATAGCCTCTCATTCCCCACATTCCTGTACCACCCAAGAAAGTGTGCCCCTTCTCTTCTCAATATTCCCTCGTCTTCCCCACTTCCCTTCCAGGGCTTTAGTAACAAGCCAGACCGGAAGTATCAGAGCGTTGTAGTTGTAGTCTAGCACCTTCGGGAATCAATCCCCATAAATTCTCTTGCTCAGAGAATTTCTCACCAGTCTGACAACCTTCTTCTTCAATCCCTCTCCAAGCTAACCAGGTACACCAACCAAAATGGATATGGAAACAGGCTCCAAAATGGTGAAATGGTTKTCTCGAGGATAATGGAATGTATGAGGGAAATGGTCATGGAATCATTGACTAGATAACTGAGTGTGGAGGAGAATCACTGTGAACTCTTCGTGGAAGTCATTGTGCGAATAATGTTCGTCGGGCTACTGGTAAGGTATCCGTGAGAAGTCTCCCAATGAGCTAAGTTTCCCCACGATATGAATGCATGTCCTGAACTTGACACTTGTCATATCGGAAGTTACTTTGGTCCACTTGTCCCCAACTTTAGAACTTAGGATAAAATAATTTTCCATACTTTATGTTTTAGGAAATATTAATATAATATTTCTTTGAGTTTTGGCCCTCCCTTTCCATAACTGGTGAAGGTCAATCCCCCATCTCTTTTATTGTGGTCGATCTATGCACAACAATGTATTTTATATTAATCATGAGTCATGTACAAAGTAGGCGCATTGGCCTTTGACATCTAGGCATTTAGGCCTAATACCAAAACATAAGCATCCCAGCTTATAATAACCGGATCAACAACCTATAACACATATCATATACACAAGGCTCGTTGTCCTCTATACTATGCACACCTTAGTTATTACGCGCGGTATCTTGGAATGCACATATTACATCATTTAACTGCAGAGTTCATGCACGGACTATGCCACATGACGTGTGTTACCAAATGAGGTTCAAACAACTCACCAGCTTAAGTACATTCATATTATATTTACAATTCAGTTCGGCTGAGGGATATTACAATCCGCTCCCCTTATTTATGCACTGTCTTCAATGCATCATACGCCCATATATAATAGAATTTTCAAAAATATTCAAAAAGATGTGGGTATTTTTCTCGCATTTCATCTTCATGTTACCAAGTAGCATCCTCAAGACTGTAATAGGTCCATTGAACCTTTACAATCCCTATGGCTCAGATCTGTATCTGTTTGAATTTTCGGTCCAGAATGCGCACCGGATGCACTTGAAAAGTGCCTTCTTGTTGCACCGAAATCACATTCCAATCAATATCATGATTAACATCACGTATATATTTCTTTAGCAATGATACATGGAAGAAATTATGAACAGACATATACGTAGGCAATGCCATCATATAAGCAACTAGACCAATCCTCTCTAAGATTTCAAAAGGCCCAAAAAATTAGCTGCCAACTTGGTGCAGCTTCCCAACTTCAGGGAGCTCCTGTTAGCTTTCACTTTCAGGAAAACATGATCAGCCACTTTGAATTATCTATGGTTTCTGTTCTTATCAGCATAACATTATTGTCTGTCTTGGTCAGCTTTTAAATTCTACTTATTTTTTTTCATATGGTTCTCCATTTCCCTGAGCAAATCTGGCCCAACTACTGTCCTATCAGTTGGGTTATCCCATCTAACTAGAGTATTTCACTTTCTATCATAAAGTGCTTCAAATGGGCTCATCTTCAATGATGCCTGATAACCATTGTTGTACACGAATTCTACCAAGTGTAGGTAGTCTTCCCATTTTGATGGTTTGTCCATCACGTACATTCTTAGAATATCTTCTATCACCCTGTTCACCCTTTCTGTCTTTCCATTAGACTCAGGATGATAAGCTGTACTTGTTGTAGGAAAATCTGCCTGTGGACAAGTAGATCGACCTCTAGAGCTTGACCTTAACCCTAGATAGAAAAATGCTTATCATGGACACTGAATTTCTTTCGAATATATCTAAACTAACACATGAAGAGGAAGGATGATAGAAGTACCTCTTATCGACATTTGTCCCTGCACGCTCTGAGTTGCCCTCCAATCCTTTGCTTCTCGCTGAGTCCTGCGGGCCAAACAAGATACGACTACTTCCTACTCTATTGATATTAGCTTGAAAACATATCTATCACTAAATGATAAGTTCATGTAACATCAGACACAAACTAGAAACAAACAGGCCAAGTGTGTCATATTAATGAGAATAACGACAGCGGTACTTACAATCGTAGATGCGAATGTGACAACTTCGTCAAGTCCTCTTCGTCCAACCCTTTCCTGAAAGATCCACGACCTGGATGACAGCAGCTTCACTGATCACTCTCCTTTGGCCGACTATAAGTTTCCTCCAAGATCATAAGTTTCACATATTCAATTCTTCCCCCCAATTATTAGCTCCAACACCACTTATGAGATCATAAGTTTGGTGTAATTCTCCCTTTTGCATTCCTCACTTATGAGATCATAAGTTTGGTATCATTCTCCAATTTGCATCCCCACTTATGAGATCATAAGTTTGACATTCTCTATTTTGCAGTCCTTCTTTTACCATTAGAAAGCTTGCTTATATAGCCTTGGAGAGGCTCAACAATCTTGAGATATCCTTGGGGAAGGTGAGGATTTGCCTCCTTCAGTTGAGGATCTGCCCTAGGATCATGGCTAGACTAGGGATTCGAGCTCAACTGCCTTCCAAGAATGAAAAGATGCTTCCCCCATCCATCTCAACAGTTTAACAACCACCCAGAATAGGTAGCGCTCCCTCAAAGGGGCGATCATAGTGTTGTAGTGCTCCCTAGTAAGATTTAGGGGGTGCCATCGCTCTCAAAATATATAGCACTCCCTTAAAAGGGCCAGGGGAGCATTATAACTCTCCCTGACAATGTAAGGGGGAGCGTCGGCGCTCTGAGACAGTGTAAGGGGGAGCGCTCCTCTCCAAAAACTCAGTTTTGAGGTGCTTTCGGATGGCAAAAGGTTTGAAAGCCTGTTGACTCATTTCTCCTCTTCCAAATCAAATGTTTGAGGTGTTTTAAATGTCCTTCTCATGTCGTTATAGTCACGACATAGGCATCATGGCAGTATTCTTTACTTGCGACACTTGTGAGAAACATGCGACGCTTGCTACCTTGTGAGCAAAATGCGACACTATCAAAGTGAGTAATTTTGATGTGTAACAGATTKCCCYCCAAAGTATGAAGTTAGAAAATAGGAACTGATAAATGAAATGCTTTGTAGATGCTCAAGCAAGGGTATAGACTCGGAGAACCTGACGGAAGCTGCACACAAACATCAAACAAATATCATGACATATTTCAAAACCCAAGGCAKGCATACCTATGCTTGGGTTATCAAGACTTAGTAGGATATGGACGCCATAAAATACACTGCGGATCCATAATTGTATTGATAAAATGGTATAGCCACCAAAGATACAATGTGGATCTATACTCTGATGACTCAGACTGCTCATAGCCACGAAGAATACACAGTGGACTACGAGATGACAAGACATAGCCACGACCAATACAAAGTGGATCTATGTAACAATGTATGTGTTCTTAGTCCAGAACTCCTTCGCAACCTGGGCGAGACATATATCAAGGTGAATCACTCAATCCAGGGTCTTCTTACCGATCCCAACATGGTACGAATCTGACCATGTGAATAGATGTATTGATGTCGAACATGGCAGAAACCACTTGATTACCGACCAATGAGGTAAACCGTTAACAAGTGCGAGGGAGATCACCATTAATGTCAATGATTCCCAAGGTACCCTAGGACATTCCACTGAATGTGAATAGATGAGCTGAAGTCGAACATTCGTGGAATCATTCGATCAGAGGTCAATGATGTAAACCCACTGTCGAATGTGAGGAGGCCTGCCATTGAGGCATGCAGGTCCCAAAGTACTAAATGGTTTCTAAGTCTAATTCCTGGATAATGTGTTGAAGTCGACAGGAATAGACTCATCGAGGGAGGGCCTTGATGTATCCCCCATCAACGACACAAAATGGACACAAAGATGTAATTGGTAGATCAAAAGAACATGGACTAACACGGGTTGTGAGACAAGATATTTGGGATGGTTGACTCTTGAGGCAGATACTTCCCTTGAACACTGAGGCACAACAGCGAAACATGACATGGACCAAAACTATGCAGTGCGTACCGTGACTTGCGTCAGGTGACTCAAAGGAGTGAAAGGAAACTCAAAGGATTGGCTCAGTGCAGAGGTTCAGCGGATTATGATGCATGCAAAGTGACAAAGTGTCGTGTTCAAGGGTGACTCTAAGAAGTGCTAGATGATGTTCTCAAGAGACTGCTTGGCTTGCTCCTTTCAATTTTTCCCCCATCCAGATAGATGAGTACCTCTTTTTGATTTAATGAGCTCGAGGAGGATAACACATGCTCGATATAACTCACCTTCGATAAGTTCCTCTTCCTTTGTTTAACGAACCGGAAGAAGTAAGGGTTCGTTCCCATACGGGTCCGTCGATGTGTGCTTTAACGAGTCCAAAGACAAAAAACTTGAAGGTTTTTCAGGATTATAGAGTTTGGAAAAACACTTAAAAGAGAACTCTCTCTATTCCTTTTTCGTACAGTAGTCCAACGAGACCGAAAAAGGGTTAAACTATCACTCGAAAGACGTCCTTTCTGACCTTTTAATGAGTGTGAAAGGAAGCAAGGTCGCTCGACAATCTTTTCATATTTAGAGAGTCTGAAAAGGGTTTAAAGGAGACTCCAGGGGGGTTCCTTTTTCGTGTGGCATCCATACAGGTCCGAAAAAGAGATAAAACTTTACCCGGTTACATTCTCATGTATTTACGAGCACGAGAAAGAACAAAGACTAAGCTCGGTATGCCCCCATATTGAAAGATGGTGACCTGACTCCAGAGTGATCATCAAAGGCTACAGACATGCCCCCCAAGCTTCAATTCATTCACCGACTTTGAGGTTGTCACCAATTTCTGTGCTAGATGGAGAAAAAGGATACAGGTGGATGAAATGAAGGTTAAAAAATGAGACCTAACAAAAGACTCGACTCGACATCTATGAGATCTGGCGAAAGGATCAACTTGAAGGGAGAGGTGATTGTTTCATTTTTTAACAATCTTGACACGGGAAAAGAACTATGCTCAAGGTTCCAGGTTCGATCCCTAGATTGTTGTTTCATTTTTTAACGAGCTTGCCACAGAGAAGAGAAACTATGCTCATGACATGCCCCCAGCATGAAGGCTAGTGGCCTCTGTTTCATTTTTTAACGAGCTTGCCACAGAGAAGAGAAACTATGCTCAAAGCCTCTGTTTCATTTTTTAACGAGCTTGCCACAAAGAAAAGAAACTATGCTCGTGACAGCTTCTTGATCATGGCTTCCAAGAGGATGATGCTCTGGAAGGATACCATGTCAAGGGACAAAACTCGGTCATGGCTTCCAAGAGATCTTCATCGGATGGAAGAGAATTACTCTGGAAGGAATACATGTCGAGGGTCATGACAGGGGTAAGGAGATCAGGCTCCAATAACCCTACCGAAGAGATCACCATGTCAACTACCGGATCTAAAGCATCAGAAGTCGAAATCATGGGAGCCAATGCCACATAATTGACATGCGGCGGGGGTGATACTGTCTGTAGATAAGAACCACTTAGGGAGGTAGTCCAGTCAAGGTCGATGAATCAAAGTTGATCAATAGTCACAATCCTTCCATCGTGAGGGAAAGATATCACATGGAAAAGGGTGGATACAAGAGCTTTCATAGCATAGACATAATCCCACCCAAGGAGTAAACAAAAATCCAAGGGGTCTCGGACTACCATGACATCGATAGAGATATTTTTCCCTCCCAAAGTTACAGGAAGCTGAGGGAGGATCCCTAAAGGTTGACTAGTTCCTATGTTAAAAGCTAATAGACTATGTGTAACTGGTGCAAGCTGTGAACAACCCAAAGCGTACCAAGCAATAGAAGACAAAATACTAACGGACGCACCTTCATCTATCATCGTTTGAGGAATGTCCCGACCACGAACCTGTACTATAATCTGGAAAGGAATCTGGGAGGGAAGACGAGGTCCAGTTAGCACACCCCAATCAAAAAGGATGGGTTCAGTACTTGCAGGGGGTTTCACAGGAGAAGGAGGAATGCCCCCAGGTGCGGTAGAGTTTGTATTAACGAGAAAAACATGGGCAGTATCGGGTTTACTCTCTAGAAGGAGAGTAGGATCGACCGATGGTTGGATCAGATCAACCAATGGTGGACTTGGATAGACCACGTTGGCACTCTTCAGAGGAAGAGTGGGACTGATCGAGGAAGGGACTGGATCAGTCACTTTGGCATTCCTCAATGGAGGAATGGGATCGACCGATGGTGAAACTGGATCGACCACTTTGGCACTCTTCAGAGGAAGAGTGGGACTGACTGAGGAACGGACTGGATTAGTCACTTTGGCACTCATCAAAGGAGGAGTGGGATCGACTGATGGTGAAACTGGATCGACCATTTGAGTTTCATTCTCCAAAGGAATAATGGGGTCGACGGGTGGAAACGGGTTGACCACTTTGGTGTCACTCTCTTGATGAAGAGTGGGGATGATCGATGACAGAACTAAATCAGCTACTTGGGTTTGTGGTTCAATCGAGGAGGAAACTAGATTGACCACCTGATCAACTGGACTAACTCGGGATTGAACCGGATTGACTAGTCCATCAACCAATGATGGGTTGGAGGAAAGTTTATGATAACCGTTTGGAAGTTGAATTTTTTCCAAAAGAGAAGAAGCCTCGTCCATGCGAGGAAAAAGGTGAGAGTAATGATTACCTTTACACAACATGCAAGGGAACTTGACAGTTTTCTTCTTCTTACCAACCTGAACATCACTAGTTGACGGGGTATCATCGACATGACCGACAGAGGCTGATGATGTGGAGGACCACATTTCTAAGACCTGGGTAAGACCGAGGCAATCCCTCAGAAAGTGGTCACCCTTACAAAGGCTGCGAGGGAATTTGGGTTTTGGATTATTTCTTTTAATCTTGTTGATCTCATCAACACTCCCAGTACTATTAACAGTAATTGGTTTCTTAGAGCCAACATCTGATGTTGTTGGGGCCTTGGTCCTTTTCGGGCTCTTCTTCTTCTTCTCTTTCCGTTTCTTCTTCTTCTGACCAACCTGACTACTTGCTTTAGAGCTTTCACTAGGCGAAGAAGGAGAAACAGAAGGAGACTTGATGGGTGAAGGAGGCGAGAATTCGACATGAGGTTGATGTGTGGGTGGTGCATTGACATCCAAATTATTAGGTGCAACTGAAACATTGGGAGGATTTGGGATCATCGGAGTGGGGAACAACCAAACTGGTAATCCAATAGTGAGTCCTGGAAGACTCAGTGTGGCAACATATGGAGGACCAAAGTTTCCAAATGAAGGAAAGGTACAAGGTTCCCCAGAAGAAGGGGTTCCTCCATTGGTACTCCCAGGATTCGATGCCATTAACACTGACTCGACCTAAAGTCCACTAAGCAAAAGAAACAGCATATGCTAATAGAATCTAAGAATCACAACCAAGCAAACAGGACTTTCTTTTGATGATCGTAGTAGTTGGTGATGAAATCCAACATCGCGTGATCAAGTCCAGAAGGGGCAGGGATAGGGTGGAATAGTTACAATGGTGACCTGCTTAACGGACTTATGCCTTGGTGCAAGCTTCCACGCAAGTAATTGTGGATTTACCCTCCAAGGAGCCCGAGTGAGTTTGACCAATGTCTGCTCCAGGTACAGTGAGACTTTCTGTCACCGTCACCTTGTGTAAGAACCTAAAGATTATGGCCACTAAGGTTACCAATTCGTAGTCAGTCCTTGGGCGGGAACAGTCGACAGTTCGATCCAAACGTACGGGCAGGGTATCAAGCCCGAAATCAACTAAAATGCTTCCACACAGTAATTGTGGATTTACCTCAAAGTGACCCCCATAATACGATCTGACCACCACAATCAGTTAAACCACGGAGGGTTAGTCCCCGTAGCTTACCCAAATGCAACCTCGTGCGTAACCCCTGTGTGAGAGGGGGATCCCAGGCAGACTTATACGATAACTAGATTTGACTCTCCCTAAACCAGGATGCTAATGTTTGTTTTGAAAACTTTGGAGAGTTATGCTCACAGCCTAATCCAAAGTACTACACCTATTCTACTGTTGGTGGAGGATTCTAGCAAGAAAAAAGTTCTAGATAAATTTTAATTAGCATTGATTTTTATGGCTGTTCTTTACGCAAAGGGGTGCATGGAAGTGAAACAAATGGAATTATGACTCAGACCCAAAGAATGCATCGAACATGATAATCAGTCATTTCCTTTCGATGAATGTCTATCTAAGGGAGAGAGAGAGAGTTCTTTCACTAACAAGCACAACTACGGAATGCCCTCAAACAATTCTCAATCAAATCCTGATGCAATGCTAAAACTTTTTAGATGCCTTCTAACATGTACGATCAATCATGCAGATGCTTTTTATAGTTTTCATATGAATAATGATCAATTCAGCACAATGCTTATTTTTCTAATTATTTTCTTGGTATGAATGAAAACCAAACTAGCATAAGCAAAAGTCACACAAACAATACACCCTTCGTAGCAATCAAAACGAAAAGTGAAAGAAAAGAAACAATCAAAGAGAAAACAAGATTTTGCACCCAAAAAAGCAAAAATTGAAGGATAAGGACCTTGACTCAAAGAAATATGAATAGGTCTATAGGCCTTTGATGACCTTCACCAAGGTTTTTTACTCAACTCATGAGGAGATGAGAACAATGCATAAGTTTCAAATTTCACTCAACAGAAAAACTTAATGAAAATAGTGAAGAAGGTTGTAAGATCCAATCAACAAGGTGTCTATCCTTCAAAAAGACAGATATCGAGGTTAAAAGGAAGAAAAACCGACTCTCAAGATCACTCAGCAGAAGAACACAGAGGCAGAAATCCAAAAAAATGCAAATTTTGGAGTTTTCTGGGCCAAAGGAGGCTGGTGCTCTGTTGCCAAGGGAAAGGAGCATTATAACACTCTGTGCAAAGCCTTTAGGAGCGCTGGTGCTCTGTTAACACTAGGACAGAGATGTCAGGGTCTAAAAGTTCCAGAAATGTCAAGAAAATTCAAAAATTGAAGTTCTAACTCGACAAAGATGCTGAGTATGATGGGACAAGGAGCCAATCAGCTCATGAAACTAATCAAAGAGGGGTAAACCAGGTCTGAAATAATCAAGGGACAGAACAAGGTCAATGAGGAGAAAAATCCAAACAAGAGGTTTTGAATTGAGGCTATCTCCCCAGCGGAGTCGCCAGTTTCTGTTGTAGGAAAATCTGCCTGCGGACAAGTAGATCGACCTCTAGAGCTTGACCTTAACCCTAGACAGAAAAATGCTTATCATGGACATTGAATTTCTTTCGAATATATCTAAACTAACACATGAGGAGGAAGGATGATAGAAGTACCTGTTATCGACGTTTGTCCCTGCACGCTCCGAGTTGCGCTCCAATCCTTTGCTTCTCGCTGAGTCCTACGGGAAAAACAAGATACGACTACTTCCTACTCTATTGATATTAGCTTGAAAATAGATCTATCACTAAATGATAAGTTCATGTAACATCAGACACAAACTAGAAAGAAACAGGCCAAGCGTGTCATATTAATGAGAATAACGATAGTGGTACTTACAATCGTAGATGCGAATGCGACAGCTTCGTCAAGTCCTCTTCGTCCAACCCTTGCCTAAAAGATCCACAACCTGGATGATAGCAGCTTCACTGATCACTCTCCTTTGGCTGATTGTAAGTTTCCTCCAAGATCATAAGTTTCACATATTCAATTCTTCCCCCTAATTATCAGCTCCAGCACCACTTATGAGATCATAAGTTTGGTGTAATTCTCCCTTTTGCATTCCTCACTTATGAGATCATAAGTTTGGTATCATTCTCCAATTTGCAACCCCGCTTATGAGATCGTAAGTTTGACATTCTTTATTTTGTAGTCCTTCTTTCACCATTAGAAAGCTTTCTTATATAGCCTTGGAGAGGCTCAACAATCTTGAGATATCCTTGGGGAAGGTGAGGATTTTCCTCCTTCAGTTGAGGATCTGCCCTAGGATCATGGCTAGACTAGGGATTCGAGCTCAACTGCCTTCCAAGAATGAAAAGATGCTTCCCCCATCCATGTCCACAGTTTAACAACCGCCCAGAATAGGTAGCGCTCCCTCAAAGGGGCCATCAGAGCGTTGTAGAACTCCCTAGTAAGCTTTAGGGGGCGCCAACGCTCTCAAAATCTATAGCACTCCCTTAAAAGGTCCAGATGAGCGTTATAACTCTCCCTGATAGTGTAAGGGGGAGCGTCGGCACTCCGAGACAGTGTAAGGGGGAGTGCTCCTCTCCAAAAACTCAGTTTTGAGGTGCTTTCAGATGGAAAAAGTTTTGCAAGCCTGTTGACTCATTTCTCCTCTTCCAAATCAAATGTTTGAGGTGTTTTAAGTGTCCTTCTCATGTCATTATAGGCACAACATAGGCATCATGGCAGTATGCTTTACTTGCGACACTCGTGAGCAACATGCGACGCTTGCGACCTTGTGAGCAAAATGTGACACTGTCAAAGTGAGTAATTTTGACGTGTAATAGTACTAAAGTTCAGATTCGTTCTGAATCCTTTGAAAAACCATTTCCAGAAATTCGAGGTGAATTTTGGGTCTCTGTTGGATACAATTGTTTTAGGAATCCCATGCAATCATGCCACTTCCTTCATGAAAATATCAACAACCTCTGCTTCCTTGTGCATGGTTTTTAGTGGAATAAAATGGGCATCTTTTGTGAGCCTGTCCACCACCACCATGATCGAATCATGCAACTTGCTTGTTCTAGGCAATCCCATAATAAAATACATTGTCACCATTTCCCACTTCCACTCTGGAATGGTTAAAGGTTGCAGCAACCCCACTGGGTGCCTGTTCTCAGCTTTCACTTTCTGCCATTCCATACATCTAGCGATGTACTCGGCAATATCTTTCTTCATACCTGGCCAAAAGTAATGGCTCTTGATCACTGCCATGGTTTTCTGATATCCAGGGTGTCCTACATAAGGAACATTATGCATTTCATGCAAAATCATATGTTTCAAGTCCTGGACATTTGGAACAAAAATCTTGTCCTTGTGCAATAGTATTCCATCTAACCCCAACTTATAATCATCCACCTACCGAAGTGTCTTACCCTACTGTAGCATTGCTACCAATTCTTTGTATTGCATATCTACATTTGTAGCCTCCATAAATTTTCTTTTAACATCAGTTTGGTCCATGCTAATGGTTGTAGCATGTAACTCATGCACCTTCCTATTGAGTGCATCAACCACTTTATTCTCTTTCTCCTTGATATGATTTATATCAAAGTCATATTCGCTTAGAAATTCTAACCATCTTCTTTGTATAGCATTTAGATCTGGATGATCAAATAAATATTTTAGACCATTGTGGTTTGTTCTTAGCTCAAACCTCTTTCCCATGAGGTAGTGTCTCCATTTCCTCAAGGCATGCACTATGGATGCCAACTCCAAATCGTGAGTGGCATAGTTTCTTTCATGATCCCTCAACTTCCTTGATTCGTAACATATGACAACCCCATTTTGACTAAGAAATCCACCAATTCCTTAATTACATGCATCAATGCATACAATGAAGTCTTCTTCTGGGTCTACGATCCTTAATATTGGAGCACTTGTCAATAATTGTTTCAAGTGTTGGCAACTTTTCTCACAATCCAGTTTCCACTGAAACTTCACTCCCTTTCTTTGCAAATAAGTGATTGGATGTACAATCTTTGACAATCCTTCAATAAATCTTCTATAGTAACCTGCAAGACCCATGAATGATCTCACCTATGTCACATTCTTCAATGCTGACCATACTCTAATGGCCTCTATATTCTCAGGATCCACTTCTATCCCATCCTTTGAAATGATATGCCCCAAATAATGAATCTGTTTCTGATAAAATGAGCACTTGCTCAATTTGTTATATAACTGACGTTCCCTTAATACTTGCAACACCATCCTCAAATGATGTTCATGCTCTTCCTCTGACTTGGAATATATAATAGTGTCATCCAAAAAATACAATGACAAACTTGTCCAAATACTCTCGGAAAACACCATTCATTAAGCACATGAAAACAACTGGTGCATTTGACAACCCAAATGGTACCACTGTGAACTCATAATGACCATACCTTGTCCTGAAGGAGGTGGTCTTGCTAATATCTTCTTCTTTAATTCTTACCTGATGGTATCCTGATCTGAGATCTATCTTTGAAAATATATTTTCATCCTTCAATTGATCAAGGAGGTCATCAATCCTTGGTAGAGGATACTTGTTCTTAACAGACACTTTATTCAACTATCTGAAGTCAATGCACAACCTTAGTGTTCCATATTTCTTTCTCACAAATAGGAATGGGGCACCCCAAGGTGACACACTTGGGCGTATATACCCCTTCTTCAGAAGTTCTTCAAGCTGCATTTGTAACTCCTTTAACTCTGGTGTACTCATTCTGTAAGGAGTCTTTGATAATGACGTTGCTCCAGGCATCAAATTTATAGAGAAAGTAATGTCTCTCCTTGGGGGTAGTCCAGGTAACTCCTTGAAAACATCCTCAAAATATTCCAGGACTACATAATATTCCAAATTTGGCACCTTATCTTTAGGTGTCTCTACTAAATGAGCCGCAAATATTTGACATCCTTTTCTGTAGCATTTCTTCAGCTGCAATGCTGAAATTTCTCTAATGGTTACTGTAACGAACCTTTTCGTTACGTCTATGAATAGCGAAGTTCGATAGGAATTTTTCTTTCTTTTTAACAAATAAGAAATTAACAACATCATCTAAATCATATCAATGAAAAAAACACATGACATCATAACTAAGGTGACACATGATCAGAATATAAACAAACTCTACAATATCATTGCGGAACAAAATTGCAAACCATAATGCCAACCAATCTCATCATATTATCACCAATAACAATAATTTGCCGAATATAAAACTGCTTTCTAATTCACCATTAAAATCATACCGTTGCCACTTGCCCGCTTCGGAGATGTCCCTCGCGCTGTGCCGCTTCCCTCGATCCGTGCCGCTTCTGCTTGCCGACCAAAGAAAGCTCACCGGTACCTCCCAGCCAAACGCTAGGGGTACTCTTCTTCCCCCTTAGCCCCCCGATCCGCAAAGGGGCCACACAAGCACCAGAGATAAACTAGCGTCTCAGCTCGCCTCAACGGCGGAGCTACCACTCCCACACACAGCTGAGATAAACCCAACTCCTCACAAGCAACCCGTCAAGCCACAATTCGGTAGCGTAACGTTACGCTAACCATTCCCCCTTCTTCCTTCCTTTCCCTTTATTTTATAGCACTTTTTGAGACTCAACTAAAACCCTAAATCATTAATTTATTAATTTTTAATGTCAACCTTCTAACAGTCTCCACCGTCCAAGTGTCACACATGCCTCTCGTTCTCTAATT